>JTDE01021945.1:53341-73621 GCA_014338405.1 Paragonimus skrjabini miyazakii | reverse complement strand
TGGTTGTCCGTATTGTTGTGGCCACAGTTGGATGGCTTGTTTGGATGACGAGTAGGCAGGTCTCAGTTTGTCACCCGTCAAGTGGTTACGATAGGAGGTTGTGAATGGTGGGTTTTGTGATTCAACTTGGAGGCTGATCGCGCTGTGTCTGAGCTGAATTGCAGGTAGTGTGAGTTTACCTGAGGAGAATGCATCCAGCGTGATTGTGGGTCGAATCCGAAACGGTGGATTCTCTATGGATCGTGTGATGTTCGTCGGATTGATATTAGTGCTGTTTGGAAGTAGACTGCAGACGATGGGGAACTCTCACATATCCAGCCACGCTCGCGTACAGCGTGTGTTTACTCGCGGACGGGGCGCAGCTGTCCAATCGTGGGGAGCCCATACTTGAAGAATGGTACGAAGTATCGGAATGGGTGGTGGTTGTCAATGTGACATCGTGTAAAACGGGTTTCAACTTTTTCACACATTGAATAGGACTTGGATGTAGGGCTGTCGTGCTTTTGAACACAAGCTAGTAATCCGCCGGATTTGGGTGGCTCCAATGGTGCGAGCGGCATTGGCTCAGAAATGCATCCGCTTGCATCCAGCTCGCTGAACGCGACCACACACGGACGAGGGATGTAATTAGTTGTTGTGTTTGGGGGACAGGATTGGGCAGTCATAATGATTTTGCTAGCATTTGCGTCCAGTATGGTCTCTCCCATGGTTCTCATGTTCGAAGTTGAACAGGGGTACAACTGTAACCTGACCTGTCCGTGACCGGGTGAACCATCGGTTTGGTTTACACAGACATCGAGTTGCAAGAAACTGTCCAACTCACGTGGTTGATTGAGTTTCGTGTGAAACCATTTGGGAGGCTGAAATCGGATATTAGGAACACTGTCTGTGTGGTCTCGTATGAGAATGCTTGTGCTGCCATGCGCAACTGGCGTCTGCACAGTTATGGTCCACTTGCCATAGACTGCAGTCGGATCTATCTTGAATGATAATAGCTTGGCCTGTGTTTCACTAATCTGCTCCCACTGGTGCACCGTGTTCGAATTGCTATCGGTGATCGTGATGGACATGTTGAGCTGTTCGTCAAACGGTTTTGTCGTTCCGGAAATTGTCCATTGAGTCGGACGCAAAATGATCACACTGAACAGTAGCGTGTCGTTGTGATCGAATTGAGGCTTGTTCGTCTCGATGAGAATGATCTGTCGGTGATCCTTGATGGTGAATGTGTGATAAAGTTTTATATCACCCTGATCCTCATTGGACGTTTGGTTAATACGTTTCACGGACAATTCCAATCGTGCATCGGAGTAGGTTTCCGGGTAGTCGAAATATGGATATGTGTATTCAAATTGTATGCGGTGTATCGAGTCGAACGGTTCCGAATACAACGGTCCGATCGGTGTTCCAGTTGATCTGGACAACGTGGTTGTCACGTATGTTAGTGTCACCGGTTGTGAACTGTATAGTTGGAATGTTGCCTTCTGTCCATACTCTAGTGTGCCCGGTCCGATAGAGGTAGCGTGTGAGTTCAATGGCACAATCACATAGTTAGTGCAATACACACTCACAATGAGCGTAGATAGAATGAAACACAGTCGGACAGTAGTCTGGTCCATTATTGGCGGACCACTGTTCTGAACGTTGAAATGGATTGTCCTATATATACATATATATATATATATATGTGTGTGTGTGTCATCTGCGAACAGAAACATGCGTACCAGTGAGGTGTGTAACCGGGTTGGAGCACCGAATCGTCGGATATTCAGTAGGCATCCATCCGTCCGGTACTCAAGCTCAACGCCGTACTCCCCAGAATCCTGAAAAGCAACTGTTAGCATGGCAGTCAAATATAAGCTAAATAGTGATGGAGCTAAGAAACAACCTTGCTTCACGCCAGTAACAATGTCAAAATCATCAGAGGTAGATCCACATTATTGCACCTTCGCCCTCATGCCCATATGCAACAATCTAATCAAACTGACGAACTTACCTGGACATCCAAACTTACCAAGCACTGTCCACAACCCCTCGCGACTCACGGAATCGAAAGCCTTGGCGAAGTCTACGAAGAGGGCATACAGGATCTGGTTTCGTTCCCAGCGTTTCTCCTGAAGCTGTCGAACAGCGAACACCAGATCGATCGTACTCCGATTCACCCGGAATCCACATTGCTCCTCAGAAACATTGGCCTCTAAGACATCCGTATTCAGCCGGTTCAAGAAGATTCTTGCAGGCACCTTGCCTGCGCAGCTCAGCAGATTGATGCCCCGATAGCTGTCTGGGCATTGCTTGCCACCCTTACCTTTGAGCAAAGGTACGATAAGGACATCCTTGAATTCTTGCGGCATCACCTCATGCACGTTCTAGCGCCGGTCCACTATTATTCAGGATCTCACCTGGCAACCCATCCTCGCCTGCAGCCTTCCCGTTGCAAAGTTGACCAATCGCTCTCTGCAGCTTCAGCAAATCCGGAGTGAGATCAAGTGATGGCTTGATGGCCTATTGCGGCAGGCTGTTCACGATCACCCAATCACTGGTAGCAGGACGATTTGGTAGGTTATCAAAGTGTTTGCACCAGACCTTTATCATGTCCTCTAGCTGGGTGCAAGAACAGCCGGTGTCCATGTCTACTGGTGCATCAGTGGACTGGAACGATGTACCGAACGTCGCAATTAACCAACACTCCAGATTACGGACGGATACCACAGGTTGCCAATGTTTCGCCCATTCTCATCGACCGAACACAAACCGATCATCCATCAAAATGTATATCACAAACTATCAAAACCTCATTGAAATCTGTTAACAGATGAAACAGATAATTGATAGGCATCCGAATCTATGCTTCAAGAGTTTCGCTATCAATTTCCTCTCGACCATTGACGAATCTATTTGGGCCGACTGAATTTGGTCTGACACAGTTCAGTTGGTCAGAGACGTCAGTACACACTTTGTATATTCTGAGCTGGATGAAGCTACCCGTCGAACTGTGTAAATCGTTTTGGTCATCACAACTCTTTGAACAACAACACATCTGCAACCATAGTCTCATTTGTTTGATGGCAGTGAGTTATGGGGCGAGGATGAGCTGCCAGATGAGATCCTGAATAATAGTGCATATTAACACAGGTAAGACATTTGCTTGAGTACCGGACGGATGGATGCCTACTGAATATCCGACGATTCGGTGCTCCAACCCGGTTACACACCTCACTGGTACGCATGTTTCTGTTCGCAGATGACAGCGCGCTGTTTGCACACAGGGAGGACGAACTTCAGCGACTAGCCACGGCTTTCGCAACCGCGGCATCCAAGTGTAGATTGGATATTAACACAGGTAAGACATTTGCTTTCTTTCAGCTTTCCCCAGGTGAATTTGTCGTTCCTACACCTGTACTTGAAATTCTCATTAGGGGGAACGTTGTCGGCAGCTGTGCAAACATCCGCTACTTGGGTAGCAATTCATCGACAGATTTGTCCGCGGAGCGCGAGTTACGAGCTCGTATGGCGAAGGCTAGTACTGCTTTCAGACGTCTTGGTAGATGTGTTTTCGAAAACCACAGACTGAAGCCGAGCACTAAGCTCTTCGTCTACCATTCAGTGGTGCTGTCTATACTGCTGTGCAGCAGTGGAATTTGGACATTGTATCAGCGGAACGTGCACTATCTGAGCTGCTTTCATGTGCAATGTCTGAGACGCATCTTGGGTATTCGGTGGTCGGACATGGTTCCGAACACTGAGGTACTGCGGCGAGCAGACATGAACTGAATGGAAGCCTTGCTGATGCTGAGTCAGCTTAATTGGCTGGGTCACGTACGTCGGATGGGAGATGACCGTATTCCCATACTGCTGTTGTACGGACAAGTGAGATCAGGTAAGCGAAATCCTGGTGGTCAATGGCGGAGATACCAGGATGCTGTGTAGGCAAGTCTTTCACGTTTTACAATTGACCCTTATTGCTGGGAAGACTTAGCGTTTAACAGGACTGCTTGGAGGAATACAATTCGAACCGGCGTCCGCGAGTTCAACGAACAGTTATTGCGCGGCCGATAACGAAAGCACACGGTACGCAAGGGGACCATCGGTGCCATAGGTCGTGGTGACGTGACTATATGGCGTTGTGATGTGTACGGTCGCGAAAGCACTGGCCACCTTGGCTTAGTAGATCATCAGCGCAGTCATAATACACTGTCGACGTAGAGACGAGAAATACGTTAGGCTCAGGTAGATCATATCAGTATACTCATCCAATTTTTGTTAATGATTACATCTTCCATTACCATTGTGGTTTGGCAACTAATCAGTTTCTCTTTTCAGTAACTTGAGTGTCTGCGGTCTTCTACCCATGTTTCTCCTCTGCTTTGCTGGTGTATTTTATGGTGAGTGGTTTGCCTGTTTATTTCGCAGTCCAACTTCGAGTTTCGTTTTACATTATTTTCCTCCCTAGACTGCATCGACATTCACTCCAAGACTGAAATGCTTCTTGTATTACAGTCCACATATCTTTCTTCTCAGTTTAGATCTTGTTGTTGCAGGCTTTCCGTCTGTTTATTTTCCGAGAGATAAGGGTTTCCTATTCGTGCTGGCCATCCAATTGGCTAACCAGCATTGGCTGGTTGGACACAAATGCACCACTCACACACCTACTGGTCTTATTCCTTCTGGTTTACACCGGATACGTGGTGTATGAGTGGAACCGCGAGTGGTGCAGCGCAAGCCACTTGGGGTGATGGTTTAATGCGCAAGCGTCCTTTGGATTCGGTCACTGTTACAGGCTAATCTGAATCGCATGCCACCAACCATGTTTAATTGCGACAAATTTATTCTATGCGTATCAGCGAGAATTTCCTCTGCCTCCAGAAAATACAAACGTGCAGATAGATGAACGTGAATACTCAATCTCTGTGAATTTGCACTGTGAAACTGGTACATTCTTTCAAGATGTGTCGATGTCGGTTGGATCGCGCACCCAATTGGCAAGTGGTACATTGAGCTGCGTATGAAGGTGAGATAGTACAACATAATTGCCGAAAACTACTGTCAATCTGAAGAGAAAACCATACATTTGCTGGACCGACTTTTGATGCACAGAATATGCAGCTGTATGAAAAACATGGCTGTGCAGTACAGCGAACTTAAATGAGACATTCACGATCGAACTCTCACGGTCCATCAAGATGACGTTGGTTTCACCATATCTTATGTCACGGTGAAAAATTGCGCGCACTGGTGTATATTCTGACGTCGCTACACATCAGCTTCCAACCGGCAACGACTGTCGGTGGCCCAGCAGGTGTTATTCACTTATTTTTTATCATGCGACGAAATCAGCACCATCCCGCCTCGATCAAATGATCGACTTTGGTCTGGCCACTACAACCGACACAAATCAAATTCCCATCAACCTGGGTCTCCGGTAACGTTTTAATGGATATTCCCGCTTGCTGACGTTCAGGCATCAGTCATTGGCGCCGACCTTCTGGCACATTTTAACCATCATGTTGATGTCAGGAAGCGTAAGTTAACTGACTACATTTCCATGTGTGTAGGAAACGGTGTCCAATCGACCACCAAATCAATCGGTATCTGACCTGCTCTTCTACCAATACCGTTGTTCACACAACTTTTGAAGGATTTCCCTTCATCAACCCTTTCTGCTCGAAGACTGAGATGGTTAGGTACAGTGTGAACCAGCAGGTTTCAACACGCGGTTCTCCGATTGGCTCTCGTTCACGCTGCTTGCATCCAGACAAACTGAAAATGGCCAGGGCTGAACGCGATATACGGAGTAACCTGCATTTAGTAATCAACATCGGTGATTGACCTGATCGACCGATCAGTTATCGATCCCTGTGCGTTTGTCCACAAACAGTGTGGAGTTAGTGTTTGATAACCATTGTTTAGCTTAGTTTATCGCTAAGGCGAGTTCACCTGCAATAACTGTGACCCAGTTTGGCTAAACTTACCCCCAAATGCAAGAAAAACTACTGACTGGAATAAAACCGCGTGTATATTTTGAAACCAAATCGCAAGTAGTATATTCACCATCGCCAACGCGTCACAATATCAACCTCTGAGGAAAATGAATTGCTTGTCAACACTGTTCACACCATGCATCAGATCACCCTTGAACTGCACGACTTTCGGTCGTCGACGAGAACACGATTTACCGTATTGTTTCAAAATTCGGTTCACCTGCGTCGGCACTTGTTTGGTCAGCTGATCATCTGGGAAGAAGCAGGGCAAGTGTTGTGTGGCATTCTTCGTTTTCTGATCGATTGGGAAATGCCAGAGTTGATGGAATGGAACAAGATCATAACCAGCCTCGAGACTGATCAGCTTCACCCAATAATTCACCTTCTCCTTCTCGTTCGTCCATTGTACACCGTCAGCGAACACAGTGGTTAGCGCATTGCCAACCAGACCATGTGAGAAATAATGGCCCAGGATGTTGTAATAAGCCAATTGAACACCAATATACCTGTTTCCATTCCAGTCCTTCACAAGCTGTTTCATGTCTTCGTCACCTAGACCAGGAGTGACTCCAAATTCGTAGGCGGATATGTTCAACAGAAACGAATGAACCAGTGGTATGAAGATATTGCTTGTCACCTCAACACCATTTATGAAAGTAACCATATTAGGTTGAAGGTTATGTCCAATTTCATGTGTTATACCGATAGATTCACCGGATTTGATCATATTCATATCCTGGAAAAATCGACCAAATTGTTTGTTTCCCATCATAGGTTCACCGGGCCAACCAGAATGCCCCCATCCGTAATAAGGTTGCTCGTCGATCACAAACCCTAAGTAGGGCGCAGATTGGAAATCAGTGCCACGATAATTGTGCATCATTTTCACAACGTTATCGAAATAGTTGACAGAGAACAACATGTTCTCCTTGTTCATTTCCATAATGGTGGATGTTTCAAACATGCTAATCAATCGGTCACCCATCACCATTGTGAACGGCACGTACTGGTATTTCAGTTGTTCCTTGCTCCAATCTCGTATGGATTGTGGATTACGGATGTCGAACCATGCATAGCGATAGACATTTTCCAGTCGAATTGTAATGTTACAATTCGCGGGAAGCTGCAACGTGATCACACCTCCGACAGGTGAAGTGAAACTATCCTGTACTTGTAACACACGATTAGAAGTCATCATTGGCCAACGAGTAAGCTTCTTCTGATGCTCATATACAGAGTCTGTTTGTGGGTTTACTCGAATCCGGGAGTCGTTAAGTGCTTGTGGCGACAATCCTTCTACTCGGTATCGGAATGCCTCACCAGCTTTCGCGTATGCACCAACGGGGAAGAAGTTCGATTTTGCAGTCACCTTCAACGTAACACTGTACGAGTTTGGGTTGGCTTTCGGGTGTACGTCACCCATAATCCGTGAAAATGCAGGCAGTCGTGTGATGTTCTCATCTCTTTGCGACAAGATTACATTGTTGTAATTTAGCATGGCAGTGAGTGTGCTGTTTGCAATAATGTACGGTTTCCAGTCACATGGAGCATTATGTGCGAAGTACTCGCCGTAGTTATCTATAATCTGTTTGATCGCCATTTGTAATTCGGTAGTTGTCAGATCTTCCGGTTGATGTGGATTGAATATTCGGTTGGTTTTAAAATAGCTCCAACTTTGCGCTCCCATTTTCAGTTTCTCCGCGAGAGTTGCCTGCAGAATTGGATGAAAGCAAACACGATATTTAATAGATATCTTGTGTATATAATCGTTCATTTGTAAAAGGTTCATTGATCGAAGCATTCTGGAATGTTTGCCACATAGGATTTGGAGCACATTCTTTTGGTTAGATGAAAACTTACACCAAATTTATTTCTTATCCAACTCCCAAATCTGGGTGTTGAGGGAACGTAAGCATCTCTGATCTTCCTCCCGAATGCTTCAATCTCACTCATCACTAAAGTCTTCACTCTTGTTCCTGGATTTCGTCTGTCCATCATGAGGATGATGTATTGCGCGGTCATCGGTCCTGGCAGAACAAGCTTTTCTCCATTTCGAGTAAATTTCAAACCTCCTTTGACCAGATTCCATGGGTATTGCAGGTCCATATCACATATGGGTGTGTAGTTGGCCCAAGTGAATACGGAGAACGGCACGTTCAGTCCGATTCGATCTAAACAGTAACCGGAGGAGGTTTTGCAAAATATTTTTACATGTTCGATCATTGTGCAAACGGATGTTCGGCAATTAGACTAAACAACATGTAGTTGATTTATCTCTTCGGGAATTCGTAGATTAAATGCACACGAAATTTCCTATTGCATTCTCGTAATATTACTGAACACCGGATGGATAGTTTAACATCGTTTAATTCAGTTTACCGTGTTCTGAAACTGCACACTCGTCAATCTTGGAACAGTTAATGAACTGGCTAGCCCATGGATAGTGGATAAACAGGCTTGAGCACTGTTCCAGATACACTTTGGTGCATAAATAACAACGTCAGGGTAGGCCATGCATGAACACATAATCGTTTTTCTACTCTGCAAACTATACGACAACACACGCAAATAAGAGTTGATGGTGGGAAATATTTAATTTACTTATCAGCATACGCTCGAACAGTACATGACTGAAGTGACCAGTCTAATAATCTTGAGCTCACATAGTGCTTACATATTGGAAAATTGGTCACTCAATATAAAACATGAGCTTTTGTTATATTACATTATCACCAGTGCTTCAGGGAATCATGTTACATTATCATGTGATTGTTCAGATTTAGCCCTGGAAAATAAAGATTCCACGACATAATAACGAGGTGTAAACCAACTCCAGTTGCTCAGTTTCTAACCCACCCCTTCCCCCATAATGGACTACAACTCTCACTAAACCAAAGTACTGCAGTGATGTGCCTGTGGCTTGTGAGCCGGGTGCTCATTCAGAGAGAAATATGTTACCAAAGTAAATCTACAAGATATCAACCGTAGACTGTTCTGTCTAACATCAGTCGTTTTGTTTGTCTGCCATGTCATACACCCAGTTCATTTACATTGCAACGAATAACTCATTCGCTGCATCTTCCAAGTGTTCAAGGTCTAGGGAATTACTCGCTGAGAATGACCATAGTAGTGGAATCTAGCGCGACTCACCTTCAAATGTTTTGCGTTGACCATATAGGTGAATAGATGACAATTCATACACGGCACCAAGATCCACGAAGAATGCTGCCCGGTTTTCACCGGATTCTGGAACCATTATTGTCCAATGGTCACCGTCCACAAGATTATGCATGTAGGACCCACGACCGTAAACCGTTTTGTGCAGAGCAACATTAGTCTCTTTCACTCGTCCTCGACCTAGCCCTCAAAGTAGTAAGAGAAACAAATCAGCAAGAAAGTACAATCAAGTCTTACAAACACTCACATAACTGAAAATGCATGCGCGCGAGCCTAGATGAATGAGGCAGTAAACGCACCGATGGCTTCCTGGATGAGAAACGGCAGAACAACTTTCAAGAAAGTGATCAAGAACATTGAATGCGACCAACTGAGTTTGCATAGAAAAGCTTCCTCAGTGATTTCATTTATATACATTAGTATGTTTGACCCAAATGACGACGATTATTTTTACAATATCCTTGTCAGCCTGATTGGGATTGAATTCATTTATGCATATCGGTTGACAATCAATCGGATTTCTGTCAGTATAATATCACTCACACTACATTGAAACAGGTGCGATTTTGAATGAGTTCATTGATATATTATTCCCGTCAGGGCATGGTATTCCGTCAAAAATGTCACCTTCCGTAAACTGGCAGATTATCACGTGGACGACAGACTTCCTAACATGGTTTTCCGGAATTGACTACCAACATACACTCCGTAGAATTTTGAGCCAAACTCGTGTTCAGAGGAGGCATCTACGATACAATGAGAAACATTGTATGTTGAGTTTTCTCACAGTTCTGTGTATGCGTGTGTGATTATCGATATATACTGTGAAGGTCTGGCTCAAAAACTTCGGTAGATTATCAAACCGCCCTGCTACAACTGATTGGGTGATCGTGAACAGCCTGCAGCAACAGGCAATCAAGCCTTCACTTGGTCTTGCCCGGGATCTACTAGAGTTGAAGAAAGCGATGGTAACCTGCGGAACGGGACGGCTGCAGGCGAAGGTGGACTGCCACGTGCGATCCTGAAGAATGGCAGCCCGGCGTTGAAACGTGCACAGCTTCAGCTGGTTCACTGCAGCTTGGAGCACGAGGGGATGCCGCAAGATTGGATTGGATTGGATATTAACAAAGGTAGGACACTTGCTTTCTCTCAGCCTTCTCCAGGTGGAGATGCTGTCTGTGCAACTGCACACCAAATCCGCGTTAATGGAGCCGGTGTCGGCAGCTGCACAGATTTCTGGTCATTGGGTGAAAATTTGTTCACAGATCTGTACATAGACCCCGAGTTACGCGCTCGTGTGGCAAAGGCTAGTGCTCCCTTCGAACGTGAAAATGGTCAATAAGTCTTATGTCTGCCTCCCAGTGATGATGTTTATACTGCTGTACGGTAGTGAATTTGGACATTGTATCAGCGGAACGTGCACTATCTGAGCTGCTTTCATGTGCAATGTCTGAGACGCATCTTGGATATTCGGTGGCCGGACATGGTTCCGAACAATAAAATATTGCAGCCTGCGGGCAAAGATGAAATGGAAACATGCTGATACTGAGTTAGCTTAATTGGCAATGTCACGTCCGTTGGATGGGCGATGACCGTATCCCGAAGCAGGTGTTGTATGGACAGCTGAGATCAGGTAAGCGAAATCCTGGTATTCAGAAGCTGAGATACCAGGATGCTGTGCAGCTAAGTCTTTCACGTTATAAAATTGATTTTAGATGTTGGGAAGACAGCGTTGAACCAGACTGCTTGGAGGAATACAATTCGGAGGGGCGTCCGCGAGTTCAACGAACAGGTATTGCGTAGCCGAGAACAAAAGCACACGGTACGCAAGGGAACCATCGGTGCCATTGGTCGTGGTGACATGACTATATGGCGTTGCGGTGTGTACGGTCGCGAAAGCACTGACCACCTTTTCTTAGTAAGTCACCAGCGCACACATAGTGCACCGTCGGCGAAGAGACGAGTACGTTAGGCTCAGGTAGGTCAAATCGAAAATTTTCAGTGGGCAAATGTGATGTAGGTTTGCATAATGTGCCATCATCCAGTAAGCATTGATGTGCAAGATGTTCATTTTTCGTACGGGTTATCAATTCAACCAACCAACTCATATCAGTCGATTAGATGAATGTGTGGTCAGGTTTGGATCAATCCAAACCAGAATCCGTGGGACGCATGCCGAACATGACAAGGTTGGGGTGCATGTGAACAGCGGGTAATTTCGGAGAAAATTATCCAGATGTTGGTGCTGATTTCCTCAGTATGCAGACAAAGTAAGCACACAAAATACCCTTTATATAGAATGGCTTGTTCACTGAGGAACATGCCAGATATGTGGAGAAGAAAGATATAGTGTGAAAGAGGTCTGTTATTTTTAAAAGTCAGCACACCGCTGTTACACCAGAATTGGACTACTGAATGATTAGTAGTACCAGACCAGACATCTCTTGTCAGTTTTGTTATCTTTTGTGTCCCACTCAAGTTTACGTGAACACATAATTATCAGGCAATAGAGAATAGTATCTAATTCGGACTGTAATTGTTTATGTATGATTCAACAAAGTATATCCAGCTATCGGACGAACGCTTGAATTTGTATCCGTTGTGTACATTAAAGTATGCGCATGGTAATATCCCTGCTGGTGAAATCATTTCGCACAGATTAGTTCACACAGTAGACAAGCAATGGGTTTTGTTTTCTCGACAGTCATTTTGGTGCCATGAACAAGTAAAATTTTGAATCTGTGTTTTCCGCTAAAGACATTGAATAACGTCATGATTACTACTGTGACATTTGCCACGGTGTGCTATTTTGCGGAATTTAGTTCGTTCACTTCAGTTACATTCCGAAAGTGCCAACCAAACAGCTAACCGACTGAGTACACACAAAACGGTTTTCGAGTATACCTGATACGTCGTCATAATTCAGCTCTAACGACCCGTATGCCATATTTCAGAATAAGTACCGTATGAATGCGCGAACAAATGAGTTAGGCACACAAGCAGTGTGTGAATGATGCTAGTAGATTGGTCATCAAGTTATCCAAAGTTCGTGCACACATCAACCTGTCAACTGAAGCAAACAAATCACAATCGATGAATGTCGGCTCCCTACCGAATGCAAGAGAAGTGCGAACATAGTAGACCAATGAGGGAGGACACAACAGAAAGTTGTCACAGCAGATCAAGTAGAAAAAATATTACCGACACAAATATAACGGCACACGTGAAACCGACGTGATGGCAGCTCCATAGTCGCCCACTTGTGGACGCAAATTGGTGATACCCTTAGATGCATGCCTAGTGAAATTCCAAACAGCGTTTGGTTAACAGTATGGTAGGCAACACGGCCGGTATCCGTTCACTTTACAGTATGATCAGTTGTCAACACATATCTCACTATAGTACTTTTGGGTGTGCTTCTTTTGACATTGAAAGACAATCTCAGAATATCCTCTAAGATTCGAATGTACAGTGTTCTCAGTATACGACCTACGAACAGTATCTCACAGTTACATATAAATTTGCAAAGGATATCTGGTTTGACAAGTGTTGGTACTTGGTTGAAGATACACGACCTTGATAATGCGGTACAATAGGTTTGCCGACTTATGTCGGTGATTTGGTTTTAACTTTAAGGAACATCCCATTAAACGGAAATCCGTAAAAACTGTGGGATTCTAACCTTCCTTATTTATAAAACCTGTAGAATAATTCCACCCTCAGTCAACAAGGCTTTGAAAGAGAACTCGATTGAAAATGTAACACACTTGCTCAATCTATGCAGTTGACGTAACCACAGAAGAGTACCAGAGTGCACCACAGAACTGGTTACCCATTGAACATCTTACCTGTCGCCTTATCGAAGATACATCCTGATGTTTGCTTAAGCTGCCCAGAGAATAGGAAGAACAAAGACCGCCTGAACTTTAGATCATTCTATGTCCGAATACCAATATCGCGTGCCTCATCCTCTCAATCACATTTCAAGCCAGAGCGAGAACAGCACACATCGCTCTAAACCGATCCAAATCAAGGTCGACGCCTGCTCGATGGACAAATCTGTCTGCCCATGTGGTGACTATTATGGTCTCCGACATCTGCCCGCCTAATAATATGAGCATCATAGGATTTCTTCCGAGGATCCACTTTGAGTAATCGTGTGAAGTCTCAACTTTTATGGAGGCATCTCATTTCAGATGGCTGAATATAGAGTGAGGCGTCAGCGTTTACGATATGTGGTTGTGTGGGTTGTGTCTGTACGGTGTTTTCTGAGACATTGTCTGACAACTAATCTGAAAGACCATTTGGAATTGTTTTTTCACATCCTGATTGTTCTTATCTTCTGTGAAGCTGGTTGGTATGTTTGATTCATTGCTCACTTCCGACTATTAGTACATAAGTATCCAGCCCCCGTCTACATGGTATGGTTAGAGTAGTCCATGTTGGACTTCGTCACCTGAAATCATTTACATACACAATGTCTCTAACGTTGAATCGTCTGCCAGACTGTTGTGGTCATAAGTTTAGTGCTGTCCGAGAATGGTAATCAGAATGTGGTCTAGGCAGTATAATCTCATATTTCGTCCGTATTCTCCATCAAACAAACATTCACTAGGTGAAACATAACTCGGAACATTTGAAGTGGGGGTTATTCTATAATTAAAGAAAAACAAATCCACGATGTTATCCAGATATCGCTCTCCAGGATATTTGAATACATGTCGTTTCATAGTGTTCACAAATCTCTCAGCTTGACCACTTGAATGTGGATGAGACGGTGCAATTCTCAAGTGTACACTAACCTTCGTTGAACACAAGTCTGAGGACTTGCTAGATGTGAACTGGTGATCGGTATCTGAAACTTGGACCTCGGCGAAAGCTCAATCCGAAGAATAGGCTTCTCAGATAGCGAATGACGGATTGGCTAGTCGGTCTTTCTATGATAAAATTTCTGGCCTCTGAGATGTAGAATTAACAACAATCGGAAGATCAACATAATTGACTGGGCCACCAAAATCAATCTAATTTAGATTGGTTATCCCTTCGAGTTAGTTGGACCAATCGAGTTTTTGCCGTCACATCCAAGAATTTAACATGGAAATTCTAATGCGCCAAAGCGAATTGCTTTGGCACGTAATGGAAAATCGTGTGCCTAAAAGGGAAATATATGTGAAGAGGTTTAGTGCACCATTCAAACCCGCGAAAAAATTCCGCGCAGATGCGGAGTGATCCGTCCGATCTTTTCACAATGACCATTGGTGCTTCTCACTCTGACTAGTTAGTGTGGCCAATGACACCTGCCGATTCTAGGCGATCTAGCTCTTCACTGTTCTGCTCAACGGCAACATATGGCACCGGTCGTTTGAGTGGGATATACCGAAAGTTGACTTTACGAAAGACCCAGGGATTCAGATGTCGACCGGTTAAACCTTTTCTTATCACTACCAGAGGGCCACCAAAAAGGGATTTGAGACTTTTGGGATGATAAAAAGAGCCTTTCCTCACATACACAGGCATGCCTTTCAGTCGTCTTACGGGCTGTATATAAGACCACTGTTTGAGTATGCTAATCAAATCGTATACACCGACTTGAAAAGGGACATGCTCGCCATCGAACGCGTTTAGCGAGTAGCCACCAAAATGATCACTGGCTTGCGGCATTTCTATTACGAGTTTCGTCTTTAAAGTCTTCATCTTTATCCACTTCAGTTTCAAAGACTCCGCGGCGACTTAATCCTTACGCACTTCTTCTTTAGCGCAGAACTCGTGCGGCAATTCTTTACACCAGTAGCTGATAACAGTCGAAGGAGTCACAACAAGAAGCTCTATAAGCTCCGACCCCAGAATTTCCTTAGGCAACGGTTCTTTTCTTACAGGGTTAACATCCACTGGAACGAAATTCCATTGCAGGCTGTTAGATGTTCTTCTAGGGACCGTTTCAAAGTGTTACAGATTCTCACATACTTAAGAAGTTGTCAGAATAGTATTTTACTCTGTTCTGTTAGACTAGTACCTTACTCTGTTCTCGGGATTCTCTGCAACCCCTAAGAGCGGTGCTACACCCTGTTTTCAATCATTGCCTTTCAGGTTAACAGGAAAGCTCTGACATCGAAATGGACATACTGATTGAATCCGGCTGACTTGAGCCTCCAACCTCCAATCCGTGAACAAATCGCCGAAAAAGTGGTGATGATTTTTAATATACCACCATCGCAGCCCTATTGGCTTGATGCTGCCATACAGTCAACCGAAAGTTACTGGGCTCAGTGGAAAACTACATTTACGAATCACTTGGATTTACTACGGATCGACACTACTCACAGTGAAAGCTAGAAGCTAAAACTGCCTCGTCATTTGCTTGGCAATGAAGGACAACGTCACTTCGACGCACTTGACTTGCAGTCAGAAATTTCATTAAATGATGCTCACATTATACTTGACCAAGAGTAGACGTGCAGAATGAATGTTCTCACAAAAAGACTCGGGTTTTGCCAATTGAAACAGGACGCTCTAAAAACCTTAGGTCACTTTACATCCAGTCTTACCTGAGCAGTCCGACAATGTGATAAGTCAAGTATTCCAAAGAATAAGCTCAAAGGGGTTACGGCGACCCAGGAACTCATCACCAGAATAAAAGATAATCGCGCCCCTGAGACACTACTTACTGAGGATACAGCGAACTTGTCCAGTGATCAAGCTGTTAGCTTGCCAAGACAAGACGGTCAGCAGTGTTCAGTGAAGAAATGGACAGCAAGATACAGTGGTGGTTGCTAGGAGATATGTAGCAAATGCCAGAGTCACGTTTATCACGGAAACCGAAGTTACACGTTAACTCACCAAGAAGAGGAATCTGGTGGCCGCTGGCGTTCTTTGCTACTCTGTGTGTTTGCTTGTACGGTAGTTTCCCAAGGGTAATCCATATTAAACTAGAAATGATTGTGATATCCGATGCAGTATCTATCTGTAACGTAACTTGGTGATTTTCAATGTGAATAGTCGTATATTTTCGTCGGTGAACAATATCACTTGTTGTAGTAAACACCACGTTAGACTGGAGACGTACGCGGAAGCCTTGAGTTGATTGCCTGCATTGTGATCCCTTGTGACCCATACGATTACACTGTTGACACACATGTCTGCGATACGGGCAAAATAGAACAAAGTGCCACTGTCCACACAGCCAACAAGCGGAATATGGCCGTTGCATATGAAAAGGTGTGTCACAACGAACATATGGTGGACGATTGTTTCTTGTAACTCGGTCAACTGATGCTATGTCAGTGGGAAATGAGGTCGATTGCAACATTTGTGAATCATGCTTAAGATTCATTAGACGCATGTATTCCACCGTTAAATCCCGAACTGAAAATTCTGTGCACGAATCCAGTTTTGCTAAAAGACGCGTTCGTATATCGGCATCCTCTGCAGATGTCAACCCGGCAACAAATATCAAAGCTTAGAATTGTGAGTCCGAGATCTGTTTTAACTGGAAGCGTTCACACACACTCTCGGTTTACTCTACCAGCGTACGTCACGATATCTTCTGTAGCATGTCGAGAAATCCTCAGGTAGTTGTACAGAATGTTAAACACAGACGTCCTCTCAGCAAAAATGGAACAAAGCTTTGAAACAGTGTCTTTGAGAATGAAGTCACGAGACTTCTGTGGAAGAATATAATTGCAATATTGTGCATGTTCAGCTGCACCTAATTTCTGTATTAAGAGGCGTACTTTGGCGAATTCGTCCAACGCGGCTGCATCAACTAGGAAAACGTCTTCGTAACGTTGATACCAAGAGGAAAATGTCACACCATTATCTGGATCATAATTAAATCCATGAGTGCTGGTTGCCAAGGTTTCCTTCAGGTTTGGTTCCGAAGTGGCTGCTGCACGTGACGTAGTAAGGGCGGTTAGTTGCGCTGTGAGTGACTCAAAAATTTTGGCATTCGTCTGCTGCTGCTCCAAAAATGCTTGCCGGTGACGTTGCATCATTTTCTGTTGCTGCTGCATTTGCCTCTGTTGTTGCCGTAATAATTCCAATAATGCTGTTCCAGCCATCTTTGTTGCCAACTGTTAAATCGCCCCGCTCGGGTACGGAGAACACGAGGCGATAGACACATGTGCAAGGTGTATCGATTGGTTCCGTGTTACAGGCATATAAAGGATGAATAACCATAGACAAGCGATCAATAACCAATTGACGAATTGGCAAACACTTGCACACGTGGTTGGTTAACTTGTTGCATGACTAATCTGGCATAAGTTAGGACGCATGATTGCGTGAGCGTGTGAGCTCGAGACTCACTGTCCGATTCCGATCCAACACAGTGTTCCTTTCCCACGCCGTCGACAACTTCTCCAATGTGTTATTGTTTTGGCAGTAGCTGGTATAAAACAGTCTGTCCGACATGTACGGTACGTAAACTTGACTGCAAGAGCTGCGATAAACAAGGGCATTTTGCTCGATGCTGCAGATCCCGTCAAGTGGCCCAACTGAGCCAAGATACTCCTAGTGATGACTCGCCGTTTTTATTGACAGAAAACATCTATTCAGTACATAGATCTGCTCTCACTGGGAAGCAACAGCATGGGTTTTCAGAGACCAAGATGCCGTCACCGGACATTCGAACGGTGGCCATTTTTGCACACCAGCATAGGACAACTATTGAGAAAGAATTCGATTCCGCGTCTCCAATAACACGACGGCTTCCGATTTCCCTGGCCAATCCGGAATCAACGATTGTCATAAAGAAATTGGTTTGAACGATTTGGTTGAACGAATCGGTGGGTCCAAATGGGTTCCCTCATAGTCACAAATCTAAAACAGGGCGATGTGTTACGAATATGAGATGACCAGAAAGCGGTAAAAAGTCAGACTGTGTTGGCTAAATTCATGCTCCCAACGGACGATGATCTACCGATCGAAATGGCTGACGCTGAGCTTCTCCTAAAATCAGATTTAAAGAAAGTATTCATCTACATATCGTTGACGCTAGAATCCAAGTACCTTACCAGCCGATGGACTTTTCCATCGTTGGAAATGTCGTCGTGCTCGGACCTGTGGACCGGGAACGTACGAGCTTAGACTCGGCCACAAGGTCAACTGTTGAGATCCGAGAACGCGGATGGCGCAAGGGTTATTTATTCGACCAAGCAATACAGGGATTAAGCATTGAAACAAAACCTGAAACAAAACCACTCATTTGCACGCGGTATTCGGCCCCAGACCGTCTCGGCTGCCGCAGACGTCAATGCTCAGTTCATTTAAGTAGCAGGGACCATTATGGGCGTTACTGGACTCTGATTTTCTTTCCTGCATTTTTCCTACAGCTTGTACGCTGTCAAAATATATGCTGAGGTCCTACTACTGAATAGCGGTTGTATGAGTAGTATGTTATGATCGCTCATTTTCACAACATTCCTACCCACGCAAAAATTGTTCCAACAGCAGCAAACTCCGTTCAGGTTCTCTTCGCTCTCTTGACGATCTGCGTATTGGCCTCGGGGACGTCGCTGCTCCTGGCGTACATTATCTCCTGTTCGGGGTGTCGTACCATTTACAAAACTGGCTTCCGTGTACTCGATGTTGATTCCTCTCATTCTTAATCAGATACACTGGGCAACGGCGGTCCACTACCACATAAGGTCCCTTCCACTTCGCCAGGAACTTTCTAGATTTGGGTCCTGTTGCACTCAGACTCCGCCTGTCTCTGTATTTAACCTTGGAACCAATTTCAAATACAACATTTCGACCCGACAACCTTGCCGTTGACTGCTCCTTAGAAACTTCCTGTGCGTTCGTCAAGTTTTGGTTGGCCACTCTCCGAGCTTCTGCTAATTCACGCATGCTCATCCATCGGTCTCCCCATGAACCAATCTCCTGATCGACTAGCAGGCGTGGCACACGCCCGTACATTATCTCGAACGGCGATTTCTTCGTTGTTCCTTGAGGTGAACAGCGGTGGGCCAACAAAATCAGTGGCAGTGATTTCTCCCAACTCCCTCCTTTTGCCGCCAAACACTCCTTGATTGTGCGATTGTTTCGTTCTGTCAGTCCATTTGATTACGGATGGTATGGCGTTGTGCGAACTTTCCTGATTCCCAAACGCTCCAAGCAATTCCGAAACTCTTCACTTTCGAAGCAGGGGCCTTGATCAGTCAATATGCTCCGCGGTATTCCATGATCTGCCACGATGTGTTCCATTACCGCCCTGCACACAGT
Organism: Paragonimus skrjabini miyazakii; assembly: GCA_014338405.1. NCBI lineage: Eukaryota > Metazoa > Platyhelminthes > Trematoda > Plagiorchiida > Troglotrematidae > Paragonimus > Paragonimus skrjabini miyazakii. Next base: position 54,245 of record JTDE01021945.1, on the reverse strand, counting down.
GCTTGCATGCTGATCGGGTATAGCGGCTGCTTCGATCCATCTTGTGAAATGTTCCGTCATGACTATGATGTACTGATTTCCAGATATGGTTACTGGGATGGGACCCATTACGTCCGCCGACCATAATTCCCCAATTTCACTGACCGGAATTGGTTGTGTAGGATACTGACTGGGGTAGTTGGAGCTCCTCAACAGCTGACACTGCTGGCACGCCAGTACATAATTGTTAACGTCCTTCTTCATTCCCGGCCAGTATGCCCTTTGCCTCAGCATTTCATAAGTTCGATGGCATCCCGTATGGGCCAACTGATGACATTCCTTCACAATTATCTCTCTCAACCTCGTCGGTATAACAGACACGCTTATTCGGTCCCGCAGTCGGCGCATTAAAATCCCAGCACTATTCAACCGCAATTCCGAACAGTGTGTTCCAAAGGATGTCACCTCCGGAATTTCCTCGTTCTCTGGTTGTTGTTCTCCCGATAGAAGTTGATCGATCACCATTCGGATTGTCGGGTCTGCCCTCTGCACTGCCTGTAACTTCCCGGGGTCATTCTCCAGTTCAATCCTGTTGACTCTGATTGCATCCTTGTGAACTCCATCTGTGTGCTGCGTTCGGGAAAGCAGATCAGGAACATAGTTCTCTCTTCCAGCTACATGGCGAATTATGAAATCATACTCTTGTAATCGCAAAGCCCAACGAGCCAGTTTCCCTCGGGGATCCTTCGCCGATTTAATCCACTCCAACGACTTGTGATCTGTCTCTACATGGAAACGTCGGCCGAGCAAATAAGACCTCCATTTCTCCAATGCCCACACGATCGCCAGTAATTTCGTTCAGCAGGATTTACTACCCGACTGGCATATTCCACAATACCGCCTTCCTGCTTCAGTACAGCTCCGA
>JTDE01021945.1:15903-53241 GCA_014338405.1 Paragonimus skrjabini miyazakii | reverse complement strand
GCCTACTCGTCATCCAAACAAGCCATCCAACTGTGGCCACAACAATACGGACAACCAGTCGAGGCATACTGCGATCGTCCGGTCAGTCTGACTTTGATTGGTAACACTCGATTGCTGCACAAACGATTGTTTATCTACGGTTACGCACGCGGAACCATGTTTCCGTTGGATGAGATAGATAATGAAGATGTGGGGCAACAACACAGACAGACAGATGCACAATGTCAAGATGAGGATGGACCTTTGGGTCATTATCGATGTCTGCCTGGAGACGAGGACGGAGATGATGATCTGATCGAATGTCTACCCGGTTGGCAAGGTGCGGGCTGTTTGCAACCGGTGTGTCATGAAAAGTGCCACCGACTGACAGGGTTTTGTACACAACCTGGTCAATGTGATTGTCGTCAGGATTGGCATGGAGCATGCTGTGATCAGTGCCAGATGTGTCAGTGTGATACTTGCTGGACAGAACATTACGTACTCCATAATTGGACCTGTCCGACATTCAATCCCGCCAAGATTTTCAGTGACCAGATATTAAGTAACAAACAAGAGATGCACGAGACACAAACCGAGTTTCACAAAACAGTCAGGTCCTACCGTTCCATCTTCAAACGCACATTGAACGTGGTTGTGAAACCAAATGTGTACGGCATATTGCGATTCGTGATCTTTTACATCAACAAACAAGACAATGAAAACATTGAACTAGTCTCCGCACACGGGCAGTTGTGGCGGCATGCGGTCTGTTTGAATGATCATCCCCGTGAGGGAACTGTTTTGAGGACCACATCTACACCTCCACTACCAGGAGACCGAGTCACATTAACTGTGCTTCCAGACCGACAAGTGCTACCCACGCTCAATACAATCTGTCATGTACGAGTGTGGGATGAACGGCTGATGTTTGTGCAGACACAGCGTAACCTTCTCAGTACCGAATCATTCAACCGACCATTCGAAATAGATCCCGACCGGTCCCTACGACCGGCCTTGTTTCCGTCCAGTGCGGTCGATTTATGGTTCAGTGGACTATACCGGGCTTATCACACCGCGAGGTCGTATGCACCTGATCTACGTGATTGTTCTATCGATTATGAACTGGAGCCAGTGGAACGTGAGCCAATTAATACACAACCATGGACAATCGAAAGCCTGTTGTACAAAGTGGATACACCTAGAATGATCGTGTACGATTCGAATCGAACTGAATGGGGTTTGCAGTACAGGTTTCGCCTGCCATCGGGATATGACAGTGGAAGATACTGGCCAGCCAGTACGTTTTTTTACGGAGCAAACCACAGTGACGGCCTGTGGAGTAGCACATCAGAACGACTGAACATGCAATCCTCGATTGACATGACAGTGAACACGGTGGCGCGAATTAAACTGTTGGAAATTGCCAAGCTGCTTGTCAAGGTCAATCTGAGCAGAGTATCTTCTAGCCAATCACATTGTGTTAGACTGATCGTGCAATTGTACCTGCACGAGCACACAATTTTGTTGACCGGACCACAACTCTTCTCCAAGTGCGTGTGTGACCCAAGTGAACATACATTCATCAGCTCATTTCAAGCCGACCTACCCGGAGATGCGAAACTGCATGTGAAATTGTATGTCTCCGAACCACGGACATCCATATGCAGTGATGTGCCGGCTACCAAATTCTGTCCAGGTGGCAGTTGTATAAACTTATGTGAGCTATACGCATAATCTGGTGACACCACTGCTACAGAATTTCGAATATCTCTCCGAAAGACAGGTGACTTCGGCTTATCGTCACATTGCACTGATTTCAACTGGGATCAGCTTCTTTAACTATCTGCAGGCCCGCTATGATAGTGCATCAGTCACAATTCACAAACTGATGATGGTTTTACAACGCCATCTGTCCCGTCAGTATAGTGATTTATTTAGATACGTGAAAAACTACCGGCCCACTGACACTTCCAATTCCGATCGAGGAATCGAGGCCACACATGAAATTTTTCATACGTTCGACCTGAACTTCCATTTGGCTGTCCACACCACTTCGCAACGAGCATACACTATGAAGTCTGAGTGGCTCAGCTTACAGCTTTTGTACCACGCACAACACTATCTGAATCACAGACTATTCGTGCTGTTCAACTATACCCAACCAACAATCGAATGGCTGGGCAGACACAACAATTGTATAAGCGAGACTGAACTGTCGTTTATAGCTGCTCGATACATAGCCATCAACGAGATTCCGATGGATAAACGCAACTGGCCATACCAATTGCATGGGTTTCGAGATGTGGAGTATCGCCTGGCCGAATGTCTCTTACGAATGCTCAACCGAGTGATCAACATGAAACGGATGCCAATCGAACAGTTTCGCACGTCCAGTCTGGCCAATCTGGCACACGTACTGGCTATCATCTTTCCGAAAATCGACTTGCTCCCGCCTATTATGCAACTGCTACACAACCGTACTCGAACAACCGGTGGTCAGGATGGGACCGAGTATCATGAGATGCACTGGCAAAACGAGGAACTGGAGCGGGACGGTAGCACAACGTCTGCCTCACAGATCACCTATCACATGTACAAGGCATTGATCATGACTGGCGAACAGCTCTACAACCTATTCCCATCATTCGTTGGGTGATGTACAAACAGAACATGTATGGCGAGCCAGATACATCACAAGACTTGCTCTGGGGAAGTCGGATTCTCGTCGATTTTCAACAATCCTTAGAGCAGATCAACAACCAGACGAAGCTCGAGTACTGGACTGACGTACACTTGCAGACGAGTTTCGGTGAGATACGGACGTTACCTTCGTTGTGGTATAACCGAATCCACGGTCATGTGTTACTCATGAACCAAACGGTAGAATCAGAGAGTGTACATCTCACATTTCAATTTCATTCAATTGCAGATTGGCAATGTCTCCTGGGTCGGACAGGACGGGAGTTTCTTGACACCACAGATCGATCGGATCTGAAAGACCGGAGCTTGCAGCCAAACGAGATGACCTGGGAACAGCGAGTTGGAAATCGATCAGGAACGATCTTGCGAGTGTGCCTCAATCCAAGAGAAAAGCCGATTAGGCTGGTTGTCGGTGGACAAACAGGATGGAAACTGCGCAGGGATAGCAACTGGAATGCGGTAATTCGACCAAAAAACCATTGGCAAATCGACAGTTTCAACATGACTGAACACGACCTATTAATAATTGTTTTCAAAGAATATAGTGATGGACAGTCAGTCGGACAAAGACATTGCGTGGACATATACTACGACCAAATTGCATGTATGCAGTTGGCTCAGCCGATGACATTTGATACCACGTTGATGGAGCAGACTGATAGTGAACAGAAACCGGTTACCTACACACTATCCGAATGCAATGTTAACGCCAGAGAGAACTGCTCGGAAAGCTTCAACCGAGTGCTTACGAAACCAAGGATTCCAGCGTGCCAGACTGTAGACAAAACCGAGCTAAGTGTTTCGAACATAACTAAGAATGTGAGCACAGTTGAGGCTCTGTGTAATCAAACACTGTTCCTAGCCCGCCTCGTAAAAAACAACACTCACCTCGAACTGAATCAAATCGACCAGCACGGTTCCGTCACACGCTGGATATCGCACGAGATGGATCAACGTCTGATGGACTGCTTTGGATCGGAGGACCAAATCTTAATACTCGGTCTCCCACTGGATACCACAACGACTTCATATCCCAATCAAACAGAATCCATAGAGCAGCTAAACTGGATTACATTGACCAAAGATGACTACAAACTGCTTGCTCTCACACAAAACTATCCAACGGCATGCACGAACTTGAACGTGTTTTGGACAACAGCGTTGGCTCCTGTGACGTGAATGTACAACAATTGGAACTGTGAATACATTGTTGTCTTGATTCACTAACAAATTATGTCGCACTAACTGATAATTTTGTCTGTTAGAGCCGAGTGAAATACCGTTGTAGACTATCAGTCTGTTGAAATTCGCAGTTTCCTCATCTTGGTGCAATGCGTTAGAGTCACCCGTCTTCTTTGCATATATATGTACAGCCTGTTGAGCATGAAGGGAACGCCCTAAACTGGATGTGGGATTGACCAAATTTTTCCCAGTCGGTTTTTCGTATCATCTTTGATACCACCATTAGTAACGGCGGCGTGATTAATCGTAATGCAGTGAATATCGGTTTGAATATATGCCCAAATCGAATTGATTTCCCGTGGATACTTTGACGAGTATGTACTCTCTTTTGAATATCAGCTCCCATTTAGTCATATTTTTTTCAGTCGGCGATAATCTCTGAGTAACAACAGATCAAGAACTAAGCCGGGAGTTATACGAGTTCATGGGGTTGTGCAGTGATCTTTCACCTTGGCCACTAAGAGGAATGAATTTCATTGCGGATGTTTAGGAATGCGTAGGCGAACTTCTAAACTTTCCGTCTTGCTGACGCAAGGTAAATCGTGCTTCGTCTATGCACATCATTCGGTTACATTGCTTACCGTGCGTAGTCACTGCCGTAGCGCACACTCAACGCGTCACCGTGACGTAAAACCAGTGCGCCTGTTGCTTGAATCGTTAAAGATCAGTGGCACTCGAACGGTTCCAGCGGAAGTAGACGACAGGCGCTGGTGTCACATATTGAGATTTAGTGCACATCTATGAGGGACAGATTTGTTTCTTCTCGACAGTATTTGTTCACCTCACTTGTACGTATTTCTCATGCGGAAACGTACAGCTGAACATTTACGAGATCTTTGATCTTCAGTCTTTCCTCATGTGTACACTAGATTTTAGTTCGTAGCTTTTAAGCCGAATAGATCTTCACGGTAGGGTTGTACAAATATTCCAGAATGCCTTTGTTATTCTCTGATATATCGTTAACATTATTACAACCTGGCGATTGGGTGTTACACATGTATTTGGAACAATGCACCGTTTCATGCGATCAAGCATTTGAGGAAAAATGAAGTGACTATCTATAATGTGTAGATGCAGAGAAACAAGACCAAAAACTCCAGAGCCTAAATTTGTCCGATTAATTTTGACGAATTGGTTAACTAACTCAGTTCGTCTAATATGAGTGCAGTCTCTGCTGCTTCTGGCTTCCAAATCGTCAGATGTATAGTGCATGAAGAAATCTTATCACATAGCCTCTACGCGCTTTATAGGAGGAGGTTTGCTCAGGTCAAGCGAATATGATGAGCCCACGTTAACGAGTTGATAACCCCGGTGTTCCGTTTGGTTAATTAAACGCTCTCCGATTCAAGATTCCTCGACACAATCAGGTGACAGATTTCTTTTGATTGTTTTTCGCTCGATAACCATGATTACGTAAATTTTTAGGCAACTATTCCGATAGAGAATAATCAGAAACTTTGTTCGTCAAACACCGTTACTCTCGGTGAAGTTATTGGAACTATTCTGACACATGGAGTCACCGAGTTCTTTAGGAATCATTATATCACTGTCTTCAGCACAGCGACAACTTCAGTTGGTAGTCTATTTCAAAAAGACTAAAACATCCTGCTAAGCAGCAGAGTTCTGGGTTTGTGCGGTCCGGTTGCCAAAAGGCTCGGCCCAGTCGACACGGAATAAATTTGCCTGACACTACTGACGGAAGTTTCCTGTGCACTCGTGAAACCATACAATCTTTTCGTGCTAGCAATCTGCTGGTGCTATAACGGAAAGGAGGTTATCGTCAATACTATGCATGGATCAGATGATCGATACTCGTCTACTAGTCGCCGACCGATTGGTGTAGACAGAATCCTTCATATCGGGATGTGTATACATACGCGGTGGATACGCTTGAATGGTTCTTAATTCGTAGTGTTGTACAATAGGCAGCTTCGTTTGCGAGTAGTATAGTGCGCACATTTGGGAATTAAAGTATCAACGCCGGGAAGACGATGGACCAGAACCGACTAGTGGAGTAGTGTGTACGCACTATGGAGGACTTGTCACTGAGGCGAACGACAATGTACTGCTACCCAATGTGTGTGAATACACGTCAGCCGTGCAATTGAGTGTACGCGTTCGTGGTCCCATATTTAGTATAGCCTGTATGGTTTATTGTGCAATAAACAACTTCGCAGGCCAATCGTTTTTGCGGTCACAACAGTAACAGATCAGTGCGCATGTGACCTTGCATCTGACTACATGTGATTGAACTGGGTCATGTGTAGCCTTCACGACTAGACATTTATTCATGCTTGCATGCTGACTTTGTACAGTCTTACCGCTTTATCGTGTAGTCGTTTCTGCTTGTTCATCCCTACTGTCTCTTCCATTCATTTGTTCTGTTTGCTACAAAGCACTATGGCTAATTGACTGCACTCGAATTTTACGTTACAGATAGAACGCCGCGCAAGATCACAGAATGCCAACTCAAACTTGCCTTTAAAACCATTATCAGTCGATGATTTGGTCAAGTTCCAGTTGAACATCACTCACATCTGATCGTAGCAGTCGCATTCCCAAAGATTATCCATCCAGACTCTCTTAAACAGGACCACTAGACTCGACTTTTACTCTCATTAGAACCTGTCAGTAGTGCGTCTCCTTATCAGGGCTGGGATTAGAATTCCGTTCAAGCTTTCATGAGGCAATCACGTTAACCACTGCACCATTGACCTCGTACTAGGCACGATTGAAATATCATACCTGAAACCTTAACCACTTGCGCGTGGGAGTAAAGTTTATTTTAATCCGAGATATTCACCTACCTAATAAATCTTAATGGCGACGTTATCGATTGCAGTTAACAGAGAGTAACTGTCCCCTAACAACACAGATCTCCTGACCAGGTTGGGGTGACGAATGGGCCCCAAACCACAGCCAGAGTGATTCGCGCGGGGACGTTAGCGCTCTTCAGGTCAAACCGCTCAGCTCTATCGTCCCAGTTTTGTCAACCACGGTAACTCCTGGTTGTTGACAAATATCTCAGTAGATGTAACCGGATCCACGGCCTACGAGCGCGTAAACAGACAACAGAATAACGGTTAATGAAACAGCAGATAACGGAACGACGTTCAACGGTAATGAACAACTGACTACGGAGTATGCACGACACGCAGCACTATTTGTGGACTCTGACGTCACGTTTTATAACCGCGTGGTATTTCTCTGTTCTGTGGCCATGTTAATGTGCCTAGTCTATTTCACATCAATGTCTGCTTCCTCTCTTTAGACAATAAATTGGCGTCCTGATTACTGAAAAGTCGTTACTCTCCGGAGTGAAATCAAAAGCAGAAGTTGTGACACAAAGTAAATCTCAGTTCTATTGACTTTCTGTTAGTTACTTTATAGAAAAGATGCGCCGGTAAAATGAAAGATTACAACTGGTGTGGACGGTTTGGCTTTTCATTTGGTCGGTTAGGCTCATTTTAACGCGCGTGCACTTAAACATCTTGTTTTACTCCGATACTCGTTGCTAACAAGATCGGATACTACGGGAGCCTGCCATTGGGATTGGTCAACGCGCTGACGCGCCAGTTTTTAGCGTTGTCGACACCGATTGGTCATAGCCCTCTGAGAATCATCGGTTGACTTCATATCGATGCGTTTGTCCAATCCAATCTCTTTAAAATGCTGCATGCAACTTGCTGCATTAGTGAAATCTGCTTGGACAACTCGATCAGAACTCGATCCAAAGTGCGTTGCTTTGTTCTCTAGAAACCTGCTTGTCCTGAAAAATGGCGTGCTTAACTGGAACTGGACGAGATACTATGCTGGGACCGGATGATACTGGTGGATCACGTCATTTTAGGAGAAGTAAATACCGATACAAAGATTACGTTTGCACACCAAAGAAGAACCATGTGTAATTAATAGATATTATCGCATATCACTAAATTGACATAGGTTTACTTACAAAGTCACATAGTTTCTTCTCGTTTAGATTAAATGAGATTGAAAAATGACTCACTATCATATCTACTTCATAGTCTTCCTCTACACGCGGGTGAAGGTGTTATCTTATTGAGATAGTACTTGGTCGTATGGTTGTTGAGTTAGAGTTTACTGGTTAAACTGAGTGTACGAATCTGCCAACTACCGCCAGGGATATGTTGTTTTGCCAACAGATCAAAATTCTCGTTGCGCAAAGGAGGAAAGAAAAGAAACCATATATTCACAATGTTGTCCGTGGTTTTGCGTACACAAGAGCCATCCACGTGTCGCAACGTGGTATCAAGGGATGTACTGTATCCCATAAGTATGGCTACCTTGAGTTACTCTAGTGTTTACCGATATTCCCTCTAGACCATGTTTCTGGAATAGACCCAATGGAAAAAACCGGCGACCTTGGTAGCCACCAGACCATCGCGAAAAATTCTCCAACGCATGAACAATTTATCAACATACTCTCGTATACTCACCACAGCAGCAAAGAGCCTGGTCAGGAGGTAGCGGCTTGTGCCTCCGCTCACCTCAAAAGTGACGTGGAATATCCTAAAAGAAAACGTTACTAAGATTGATAAGAGGATTAGGCAAGGAAACTAGAAATGGTATTAACGCAGGCATCCAATTGACTGCGGTACATCACCACCTCGGCTAGCGTTTCTAACCCGCAGTTTGACTGATCACGACAAGCCCAATCGGGCAGGTGACACCAACTCAATATATTACATGGACACCTCTGCGTGCATCTCAGCTATGGGCAAAGCCCGATTATATACCAGTCACTTACAGATGGCGCCACTCTGTAAAAGACTGTCGTGCCTTTCGGAGTAATTACCTGGACTCGGATAACGTAGTTTTGCGTGCCCGTTTTGTTTTGTCATTTGCCCAGAGAATATAAGCTCGTAAATCAAAGGTACATAACTAGCATTCGAGGGAGGAAAGTGCAAAGCAAGCTGACCAGGAAGCATTGGTTAACAAATTGCCCAGTTCGCGCCAGATGAGAGAACCTAAAGAACACTGGGAACAAAACGCAGCAGCTAAGAAAGCACGTTGTGAAGAGTTATGTTCCGAAGGTGCCGTTCAGTTACAACAGAACCAGATTTCCGTCACGTCCATAAACCTCATGAACAGGCGTCGCTCGATCCCACCTGGTTTTGAATAGGATGATGACCGTCGGAAAATTAAACACAAGCTGACGAAAGCTTGCTCAAAGACTAGCAACACCACTTGAGTGAATAGTCGGAAGAGCTGAAAAGAGTCTTTTTATCGGGGAATAGCAAAAGGCTTTTTTCTATGATCCGTGGTTGTACTGGCTGTCGATTCAAGACCACACGTGAAAAAGATGGTTTACTTATCACCAATCTATCACGCCGACTTGAAAGATGGGCTGAACATTTCGAAGAACAGTTCAGCTGGCTTCAGCTAGACCAAGTGGACAACGGCACTCGAATGGTCTGTTACTGCGATCCAAACGGCCCTCTATCGGAAGCAGGAATGATCCTGGAAATCAAGTTATTGAAGCGCAGCAAGGCCAATGGACCAGACCTCATCTCTTCTTCGCTTTTCAAGGAATGCTGGAAGAGGTTGATATCAGAACTGACAAAACGCCTCCAGACAGCTTAGGAGAGTGAAGAGGTAACTCATGACTGGTGATTATCAACAGTAATTCTCGTTTCCAAAAAGGTGGCCTGAAGTTTACGTGACAACCACAGAGGCATCAGTTTAGTGTCTGCTGTGTCCAAGTTACCAAGTTATTCCGTCGAGGGTGCGTTGATCACGTTTAGAGTATGCGGATGACCTCGTATTGACTAACCCTTCTGTTGTAGGCATGCAGATCATACATGACCATGTGAATAACCGAACTGGTTTGTATGGAATTTGCTTCGCACCTTCAAAGTGCTGTTCCAAGATGGGCACTTCAACGCATACATTTTTCATTGCAAATAATCCGCTCGAGACTGTGGAGACCTTAATAAACTTGTGCAGCACTACATCGTCAGCTTATAATATTGTTGATGAGATATTAGCGAGGATAGCGAGACCACCTGTTGCCTTGGTCAACTTACGTCATCTGTGGCGTCGGAAAGATGTTTGGTTGTCACTGAGAGGAAAGGCCTATAATGCTTTTGTACGTTCTGTTTTGCTCTTTGGCGCAGAAACGTGTCCTGTTCACAATGGAGATAAAAGCAGATTTTGTATAGTTGACCATCGGTGTTTCCGTCACAAAGCCCATATTAAATGGACCGATCGCGTGATCAGTACGCCTGTTCGGTGGCGCGTATTTCGGGACGCTCGGGATGCGCTACCAACCAGTCAACTTATCATGCTGCGCAGTCTGCCATGGTTAGATCACGCACTCCGTATGCCATCTGATCGTTTATCGTATCAAGCATTATGGACTGACACCACCAACAGTCATCTGAAACTACGTGGTCACGAAATACTCTCATATAGAGTGTACTGTGTGATGTTGTGTTATCTTGATGGGACTAAACATCTTCAATACCGTTTGTTCGAGCATCAGTACAACACTCTGATGCAAAAACTGGAGAGAAATATGACTTAATCTGAAACGATTAAGTGAACAGAAGATTCACTTCTAATGCTTTTATCTGTAATGAAAGGCCCAATAATCCAAGTGTCAATAATCCCCTCTCAAGTCAAAGGGCTTTTTGATAAGTTAACGTCAGATTGAAGTAAATGGATATGGGTTATCCATATGTGGAAAATGAAGATTTTGAGCGATTACACTCAAAAAAAATATTGCTTTATCAGTAAAGGCTTCTTAACGATCGTTAAGTGAAGAATCTCCGAACGAGGCAGCCAGAACACATCATGCCATATCGATCGATTGGGCCGGTTTGAATGGTATAGCAGTGGGTGGTGGTATGGTTCCACTCAGCTAATCAGATTGCAGGCTTACGGTCGAACGCCTCTGCAGTATATGGACTGGGGTTTATCGCGTTTGCTTTCAGATGTCCACTGTAACGTGATTTGCTGTAACACTCTGAGTTCCACCTATGATCGCCTCGTTTGATTTGCTTCGCGTCTTATCGACCACGTACGGTAATCGTCTCGCCTCATAAATTTAGAGCCCTGTGGCTTACTACTGACTCGTTCTTTCAGTAAACGGTCGGAATGCGTCTCTTCTCCTTCTCGGTTTTATGTCAAACGATCGAGCATCTAATCACAAGGACGATCCAATAACTGACGAATTCGGGTGTTATATACGTAATCTACGCAGGCAACGACAATTCCAGTGGAAGAAATGAAACATCCTGCAGCAGCAACAGGTACCATTCGATGCGGCTCAACAGAAATTAATGGAATCTTCGACGCGCACATTATCCATGATGTCAGCAGATCCATATGTCAAACTGGGTTCAACGGTGGACGTTATCACGAACAACATCAATAAATTTGTTTATGATGCCGATGTCGGATTGACTTTCGAATCTTGATCCGACCGATACGAGGATGTATTCCGAATAAAATTGGCTGACATGGATGATGCAGCAAAACCAGCTAAACAGAACGTTCGAAGCATACTGATTTCAGTCTGATAAAGAAATCTCGTGTTTTTACGTTGGAAGAAAGACTGGAGATGCTAAGGGATATTTTCGGGTGGTAGTCATCTTTGTTTAGCAGTCGGTATCAATGCCACAAGTTGATGAAAAATGAATGATGATCCTCTCATCTACGCAAATTCCGTGAACCGAGTATGTGAAACGTTGGGGACAACGACAGAGGATCAGTTCAACCGTCTAATATTCGTCTGAGGTTTACAATCAACCCGAGATGCGGACATTGGTACCAGAATTTTAAACAAGATTGAATAGGGCGCTTGATCAGTCTGAAACACGACACAGCCTTCATTGAACAGTTGAGGTTATCTGCACTTCATGTCGCTCGCAGCGGCCACGCAACCGAGGATCCGAGAAGCATGATGCAAGGCTCTTATCGATGCTCTCAGCTGCATTCCTGCAATGCAGTGATTGGCATTATGCGCAGTTCTGTCCACTCAAGAACCGCAAACGATTCGATCACAAGGACACATACTGTTGTCCAACCGTGTCAATTAGAAGTCCGCTGTTGCTTTCAAGGAACCACCGAAAGAAATCAAAGAAACAGGGTTGAAAGCTGAACCCCGTTTTGGCCACTGTTAACCCAGCTTCGTTGCACGCGGAAAGTATTTGTCGGCGGACATTAATAGCAGTCTTGTAGATATACAGCTCAACAATGGTGCTGATATCACGCTGGTTTTTCGAGAAAGTGGGAGAACATTGGCTGTCTGGTGAACAAGAAAACAGACCTTTCAATTCAGAAGGCATTTTGAGAAAAATTAACACTGCTTGGTGAGTTAAACTTTGATAGTAAGTGGGGTGGTTTCCATGCAGGTGGCACAGTCTATCTTACTGAACATTCAGAATTAAATCATCTGGGTTTGGATTGAGCGCCTGAAATCTTTGGACATACCACTCAATCAGTAGTGTAGACAAGTAAACGTGCAAGCCCCGCCAGCACATTTGAAATCGGATCATGCTCGTCGGAACATGACGGGGAATTTGAAAAACAAATTCGGCGGTATTCCCAAACGACCTTGGTTAGTGCACCAGATCGAAAGTGGTATTAAGCCTACGTTCAGATGCCAAACCTTTTTTCCGACCAAAGCGACCTGTGCTATATGTTGCTCTACCAACTGCAGATGAAAATTTGGACAGACTTCAAAAACCTGGGGTTATCCAGTCAGTCATCTACTTAGGTAACCTCTACTGTCACCGTTAAGAAGACTAACCGCTTTATCCGGTTGTGCACAAGATTAAACGCTACACTAAAGGACCATCAGTATCCTGTACCGGTCCCTGAAGACTTGCACATAAAGCACAATGGTGGCGGATGCTTTGCAAAACTCTAGCCGAAGCTTACTTGTAAGTTGAATTCGATGAGGATTCCAGAGAACTGCTAACTATCCAACTCATCGAGGCCTACTCCAGTACCGCCAACCTTTTGGAATGAAATCAGTGTCTGCAACCGTTAGGTCGTGGGCACGATGCTGACTGACGTCCCGGGAGTAAAAACATAATTAGATGACATCAGTGTGATGGGCACACATCCTGATGATACGTACGAAAAACTTAATCTTTTCCTCAGCTGAGAATTCGGGTTTAATCTTCATGCAGAAAAATGCAACATGTTTATACAATTGAGAAAGTATCTGGGATTTATAACTGACCAGCGTTGCCGTCCGCTTGACCCAGCCACTGTTGACACAATTAATCGAATGATTCATCCAAATGATGTCCCAACATTGCGGCCATTCCACTACAGAATGCTGAATGTCACAATGTCTTGGACGGTCTTAAGGCCATGCTTGCTTTGGATCTGGTTCTGACTCACTTCGACCCTATTTTGAAGATTGTGGTAGCGTCGGAGGCTTCCAACTATGGTTTCGGCGCAGTCATATCCCAATGATTCCCGGATGCTTCTGAAAAGACAATAGCAAACGAATTCAAGACACTAACGGCAGCGGAGAAGAACTACGGACAAATGAAAAATGAAACACTGGCAATTATATTCACAATAAAGAAATGTCAGAAAGTGCTGTATGGATGTTACCTCACCCTGTTGACCGACCGCAAGTCGCTGTTTGCAGTTTTCGGATCACAGGAAGGCGTTACAGTACACACGGCGAACCGCCTCCGGCGTTGCGCAACTAAGCTACTTGGCTACAATTTTCTCATCGAGCTGAACTTAAAAAATGGAGACCGAACATAACTACAGAGAGACACAAACGCACAGGACTGACGGAATTTGTTTCACATCAGCCTGTTAATGATCAAAGACAAATTGTAGCGAAAAGGTGTCCAGTAAAACACTATCTTTATTTTCCAACTCGCTAGTTGTGATGCTACGCGCGCGCTCGAGTTTATGAATTGAAATTCTAATCCACAACACCCTCCGGCTTCCGCTCATAGGTCGTGTGCGCTTCTGCCCGACTAGTCTTCTTTCATTAACTTTCAAACTTCTTAGTAGCGTTTTCTTCTAGGATTTTCCACGTCACTGTTGGGGTGAATGGCAGTCCGAACCACAGTACCCTCTGGTCAGGCTCATGGCTGTTATGATGATGATGATGATGATGATTATCACAAACAGCCTGCAATGCACCAAGTATTCAATGTAAATCCGAGGAAGTATGACCAAGAGGCATGTGAGTGGAGGCCTCTGTGATCCAGTTGGAGAAAACTGGCTAGCCAGATGGTAGGCTAGTATGAAACTGACCTGCATTTCGAGGAACAAAAAAATACGCTCCGACAGAAAAAGCTAGATTGAGAAGAAAGATATGTTCACCGTAGGAATACAGATTATTATGTTCTAGATAGTACGGGAAAGACAATCAAAAACGTTGGATCGAAAAGTAAGCAAGAAATTCACCACGCGAGCTGAAAAAAGAAGAGGTAAGTCAAACATATCCCCAGCTTACCGAAAAGGATAGCGAGTGATTTAGCAACGGCGATCGTTGGCTGACACAAATAAAATATATAAAAAAATGTAACCAACAATTTACTTGCAACTAACGTACCCATCGTCCGTTCGTTGACATTGTACAGTGAGTGTGGCGAGATTGTACTGGGGTGGTTTCTTGACTGGTGAAAGTTTAGCCAATCAGTATTCGTACACAAGCTGCCGCTGACGGAACTATGTTCAAATCGACGCCAACCAGTCATGAACGACGAATAGCTGCTGTTGGATGCGTATTCGTTTCAAACAATCGAATATTTCGATGCAAAGTCGTGGAACATCACAGCAAAGAATTAGCTAGTCAAATCAAGAAAACGTTTGCCGTCTAATAGCAATCGTAAATACTGTTTTTCCTCTATAAAAGGGCGCTGTTTTTCCAGTAAATTAGGATTTATTGCCGCTCTGACTTCTGTTGGTTTTTGCTCAACGTGTGATCGAGTACGTTGGTGACCTAATAATCCGAGACGGTCAGCGCATTCACCGTAACAACCTAAGGCACCCATGGTTCCTTCGAGTACTGCGCGTTAAAAATTCACCACCGTGTAACTGTTACTCACTGAACATTCGAATGCCCGTCTGTATCATATTCCTCTGAACGGCCCAGCTCAAGGCCAAATGCTCCCAAGATCTGAAAGCGTCATCACAACGCACAGTGGGAACTATTCATCCAAGGGTCCATGGTTCCGAAATGCATTCGGTTGCATGAGACATTCGATCTTAATCCACAATCAAAATCGTTTACACTTGCGGTCTGTATGATCCTGGGGAAGCCAGTCTGTGAATAAACACAATTCTTGGAGGATGCATGTTACGCCCTCAACTGGGTCCAGTTCAATCAGCACACATACATATCGACGTGTCGTCACTCAAACGAAACCAGTATGATGCGAATGTTTTGTGTCAACTAAGCGAATTTCACATTCTGGATGTTACTTTTCGAACAAAAATGCCTTTTAGACAACGCGACGCCCCAACCTGACCTTAATTTATGAACGAACTGCCCATGTCAATGACGCAAGAAGTTTCCCGCATCACGACACTGCATGGTTAAAATGGTCCAACAAGACACAATACCAAAAAGTGGAACGACACGGCTCAGCACCAGGGTTGTTTTGGGAACATGGTCGTATATCACATCAGAGACCACAAATGGTGTGATAAACCTGAAGACACAGCATGACGTATCTTCGTTCCCAAAGAAAAACTGTTCAATTTCAATCAGTCTTTTACGAGCCTGTAACTCTGGTCCGTTCATGGACGCATTTGTTGGTCATCTGTTGGTGGAGAAGTTATCTAAAGTCGAACATCACTCATTTGATTGCAGTCAGCTTGTTTCCAGCTTGATTCCAGCCAGCTTGTTTCGAAAAGAAGCACTAGACTTGAGTCTACCTAAATTCGAAGACTACGATCAAATGTGTGATATTCAAATTGAAATTAATCAAACCCCCGACCACTCATCAGTATTATCGCCTAACAGGTTTAATGAGATCGGAGACTTCAACCTGTCTCGGGAGTCGTTATCGCGAAGTTATCGATTGAAGTTAATAGGACGGTTACTGTATCTTTTCTCGAGACGATCGGGCAAACAGAGCATTACGCACAAGCGAGTGGTCGAACGTTCACTCATGATAATCCAGTCGTGCCTAATGTGGGGTCAATGGCGCAGTGGTCAACAGGATTGCTTCATAAAAGTGTGGCCGGAGTTCTAGTCCCGACCGTGACAATGATATTTACTACTGACGAGCTCTAATGAGAACGAAACTTGAGTATTTTCTTTCTGAAAGGAGCCGACTGGAAAGTCTATGGGAATGCGACAGCTGCGATCAGTTGTGGGTAATTTTCAACCAGTTCACTGGAAGTGTAATGGGAAACAGAAAGAATAGCTCACGCCCCAATAAGTGGACTGATAAATCCGTTATCCAAAATGAGATACAGCTATCGACCCTGGCGGTTTAGTCTCAACTTTATGCTCAAAGAGAAAGCTATTATATGTTAACTAAATAGCTTGTGAAACCTCAAAGACTTGCGTAGTTGGAAGCACTGGTACGTGAGACAGAGTGCTATTCAAACAACCTGTAAGGGAGTTACAATCATCCTGTAAAAATCACTGCCACATGAACCGCATCAGTGCGCCATCAACACAGAACACTCAGTCGTGTGCACATCCAATCATTTCACTGTACAGATCTGCGTTACGAAGCTGACTACATAACCAACCAGAGATTGCTATCCTCCCTTACTAGCCTCATCAAAGAGAAAACGGTGAAACTTATGCCCAACGAGGATGCTCACAGTAGATAATTGGATGGTTGGATGAGAGAAATTGGCAAATTACCCTTCAATCAATCTGATTCGATAACTTAAGAAACCGTGGAACAAAAGAACGTAGACGAACATAATGTATTTATGTACACATAAGTGCAAATAACGTAGTCATTTTAAACAAGGTACTACACAAATTAGCGAACGAATCAGAAGGGAGCGGCAGCACTCTTTTGATCACACTGCATTATTCCCATTTGGAGCCGATCGATAGCATTTAACATTAGCCCATTGCTTGGTCCACGGATGATTCATAACGCCCTCCAGTGAAAGCCGATCTGGGGGATAACGTTGTAAAATCTGGTAACAAATTTAAAAAGAAACAGGAAGAAAATCAAGTAAACAAAAATTGGCCGTTTCTCTCAAGACAGTTCGACCTGATCTCACACACAATTCAAACAGTCAAGGAGGAAACCTCGCAAAAGAATGTGTGATCGTGACAGACCAATTCAGGCGCTCCAGAACAAGAATCCTCGTCAGATGCCGATTGCCCAGATGCATAATTGCATTGAGAGTTCCGTTACATAGATCTAGGTCGAAGGCAAAGTAGTAATTAGCGTACCCGAACGGATCGTAGAAAGAACACGGCTGTAGCAAACTCAATGAAAGCTACACGGTAACCGATATTGAGCACTGCACGACGTTATATATATATATATATATATCTTGAGGTTGGTGAAATCAATGACCTCTGAAGTAAGTGTCAATAAATTGCCTTATACATCCCTGAAAAGTGAAATTTTGGTTACCAATACCGTCACACGTTTATTTACAATTTCGGAAGTAGTGTGAGTTACAAAGTAACCGTAAGATCATGAGTCTCACGCCATACAGTTAGAGTAGCAAAGTGGCTCGATAAACTCAAGAGAAACACGCTCAGGATAAACTAACTTCTGATTAAGTAGGGAATCAATGAAGAGTTGTACGTTTGAGTGCCAACGTGTAGGAATTTGTGTGAATCATATCACACGATCGCAGAAGAACGGGGATAAGTCCGGGAACAGCGGTTGGGCATTATCTCGAGAGAATGTTCTAGCAAACGTTATGCATATTTCGAATAGTATTCAACGATAATACTGACAACGATAATACGATAATACTGTTTAGGAGATTCACAACGTTCTTCACAAATCGCAAAATACTAAAGGAGAACAGTACATCACGTGAGGAAAAACAGGACTTCGTAAACTTTGAGTTGAGACGTTGATGGCTAGGAACAGTTTCAAACAAATAACAAAAAGCGAATTTATGAGTTTTTGGATCACGATTTGCCTGATGGTAGAATCTGGGTTTTAATTAACATATATTCCGGTATCTGTTTATCAATCCGCGTTGGGTTATGGAAGTTGACCAATCTTTATCCTACCGATATTGAGATGTTGCTGTTGATAACTTTCAAACAGAGCTAACAACCTTTATCTGGTACTTCGGCATTGGCATTGCAGCCTCAGAGTGTCAACTGTTTCCTCAAGAGCGCAGGGTTATATAGATTTATTGTAGGATATTGGGGGTACGTTTGAGAACACTCTCTGGGTGGTGTTATGCCGCAGTTAACGACAAGCCTTTATCCGAAAACTTGTTGACTCTGTTTCGTGGTACTCAATTGTTTTTGTTTACTTCGTTCCTCTTCGCCATACATTTATCATTGTTAGTTTGCAATTGTTACCCTGCAACTTCGTGAACCATTGTCAAGATCAATGACAGTCCGAGCTCTTGCACTCAGAGCTGAAATAATGACGAGACCCGTATCTTCAGGAAAAAGACGATTTCCGCTAATCTGGGCCTCTTTTGGCAACATGTAGCTTAGCGGTCGCGCGTATTGGACGATTCTGAGAACAGTATTGCTCCACTGCTGCGAAGCGTGACCACTTAGATTAAAAGACTTAATTAGTCTATAAATGTTCGACGGTCGCTGTCTACTTTAAACCGCACAAATTAGATCGCATCAGTAGGCAAATAATGATGGAGTTAAGGGCTGGTGCCTTCGTTTTGCACTGATGAAGTTGTTAAACAGAACTCAGTGCTTTAAGATCAGAAGCAAGCAATTGATGACTTGACAGATCGATTTTCATAGCTACCTATAGGTTTGCCACTGCAATTCGGTTTCCTTCACTGAGGTTGTGGTTTTAATGATTCGCGAAGTCTGGTTTGAGATTTGGGGTGGTGGCTAATGGAGCTCAGTACCCTGAGTGTTGCTGTCGTGTTATTGAGTTTTGTGTAAACTAAATGTAATCAATGAAGCGAAGCAATAAAAATCACATGGAAACTCCATCGAGAGTGACGTCTTACTGTCGACCCGGTTGTTGGATGTTGGATGATGTTTCATGTTTGAATTTGAACATAACCGCTTTGTGAGAAACGAAGTCGCACCCATGCCCCTTGCGTTCATTATAACCCAGAGTTTGTCGTCCTGTAGGTGTCACTCACTGATGTGTTACTGTCCATAATGGTGGTGCTGGTCATGCTAACGACCTCCTTTCGCCAAGTCTCTAGCCAGATGACTAGCAGAGCTTATTGTACGACGGAAGCACGAATAGTAACTACTTCACACCTGGCTCTGGTTTTACGATTGGGAGGATGGATTTATGTGACAGTGAAGTTGTTTCACATTGGTGAAATCAGCTGATAGGCTTTCTGTCGTAGGTACCGAACAGAATGAGCCCGTCTATACCCACAGACCGTTTGGATCCATGGTGTACATTGATGAATAGTTGTTGGGTTATTTGGTGAACGCTTCAGAAAATGTGAAATCAAGAAGCTAGATGGCGGCCCGCGATTTTACGTTTAACGGATGTGAAGGAGATTGTGAGTGGGAGTCGGAGAAAGTTCGGATTAAGGTGTGGAGAGAGAGTGTGTCTGCATACTGGCTTATGGTTAGACCGATTTCAATGTGGTCAGAAGAGGTGAAGCATCTAAGAGGCAATGTCACGAGGCGTAGGTGAACGAAGGCTTATTGTTCTAAAGAGTCATCGAGAGGCTATTAGGAAAAGGTAGGTTCAATGGGTTCTGAAATGCATTTGGTGCGACAAGAGAGAAGGATCGACAACATATTCTTACGATAAGGTCGAAGCGGTAAGATTTGTGAGAGCCATCACTGTTCCGTCTTTAACAACTTTCGAAAATGGAATGTGTTTCAGATGCTTTGATTCCAGAATATTGAATACTATTCCAAGATGGAAGCAACTCTAGTCTACCGTGCACAAAATATTTGCAACAACTATAGCGTTTAATTTTCTAATTGAGATGTTAGACGCGGATGAGCTCATACTGAAGTTATATCTGTGTAGTAGGATACTAAATCTAACGATGCTATTTTTTTGACAGCAAACATGCTGTCAAAACCTTGGATCGAATTTAAGGCCATGATTGACACCGAAAGCTGTCTGACTGAAATTATTTATCTTGTACGAGTTTCCATTGTTGTGTTCTGGATATTTCGGCGTAACTCTACTTTTTTGAACTTCGTTATCTCCATCCGATAATGTTACATGTTACCTTCTGTGTTTGTCTTATTGTATGAGTGGGCGTATGATAGACTCCGATTGAGCCATATATGGCCCATTTATAGATCATCACATGCCTTTAACTCAGTTTTGTGATGTTGCAGTACAGTGTTCGGATGATGACATATGTGTGTAAGCAGCAAACTAAGGGAGCTGTTCTCTGAAACAACAGTACCCCGTTTCTCTAAACTAGCTTGCCAATCGGCTGTTCATTCCACTGTCGGGTGAATTTTCATGTACGGAATTGATAGACTTCAATTTGCACCTGATTGTGTAATAGGTACCACGTCTTCCCACCTTTACACTAATGTTTGTACAAAGCAGTAAATCGTTTTTTAAACAAAAATGTAAAACACATTTTTGATGAATTTAACAGCTTTTCGGTGTCCTGAGGGTTTCAGATGCTTTCACTCACGCAACAATCCCACATAGTGTGGGGGACTGTCAGACAGTAAGTGCGAGCATTCCAACTCTCGGCGGAATACCCCTACACAGGAGGGAGGTGCGTTCAAAAACCCACGGTGAGCGGATGGAGAACGGCGTGGGCGACCGGATGAGTCATCGCTCGACCGGATCGGACCAACGGGTGAGACGTGGCAGCCGAAATAGGATGGATGACCAAATCGAAGGCGTGATTATTTCAACACTCTCAGGAATATCTCGACACAGCTGTGGAGTACGTTCAAAGCCTACAGTAGATAGACGGAGAACAGCACGAGCGACCGGACAAGCAATCGTTCAACGAAATCGGATCAACGGACGAGGAATAGCAGGCAGAAAACCCCCGGGTAGAAGGCGCCAATCACACACCTAAACCGGGTAGAAGTGCACACGACGCGTGAACGGAAACCTGGTGGTGTTGTGGACTGGAATGCTGACTCATAAACGCAAGCGCGCGCGTAGCATATGAACTAGCATGTTGGATAATAAAGATTGTGCTTTGTTGGACGCTTTCTCGCTACAGTAGGAGGGCGATACAGTCCACTGTGCCTTCAAGTGATCCAGTAGGCCATTGCTATAACTGTGGTAACCAACCAACAGGCTAATGCGTGGACGCCGTATTGGATATGTACGTATGTACCAAACCGAGTGCATCGTCACCATTATCTTCTCAGATTGCAACACACCGATGCTTAACTGCCGTTCAATCATACAACTTCTGATCAGGAGGCGAAACAAAAGTATGATTGAGAACTTTACCAAAAATAACCCTGTCTGAACTCAACCACTCAGTATCAAACAAACAGTCGTGCTGTAACCAAAGGTATGGTGTCACCAGTAGAGCAGTCTCCCTGCGGTTCTCACTACTTGGCGTTATTGATTATACTAACGCCACATGCGACTCAATCAAACAACGACAACTTTCATGCCAGTGAGCCCGATTGCTCGTCGTCTTACCTAATGTCTGCAGTTGGCAATTTTGTGAGCCTCAGGATTCGTAGCTGGAAGGAGGAACAGGATCTACTGTGCCTGACTCCTTGGTAAATGACTTCTTTTCTTTAACTCAAGTCAATGTTTGTGCACCTTGCGTTGCACGCCAGTCGATTGCGGCATCATCAAAAGGTGTCCAGTGCGCTGTGCGACTGATTGGTGGTAGGAAGCGTTAGATAAGTGAGGGTTGATCTAATGAACTAGCTTGACATTCATCAAATTTCCGTATCTTAACGTCGTTGGTGAAAGAGGACGCTTTTGAACGCAAACAATTTACTCTCATATTCCTAGTACACCATCAGTAGCCTAGTCTCCGATTGCCTTGATTTGCTCAGCTCTCAAACAGGTGACTCCACATGTGAGGCAGTAGTGGACACATGCGTACATATATTCATATTCTCATCTCTATTCATTTTACTGCAGCACATTCTGTTTTCATCTAGGTTTGCTTTCCAGAATGACTTTAACTGTTATCGATGACTGTGTTTATCGCACCCTTCTTGTTTTTGCAGTACTGACTTGGTTCAGGGTTAGTATATGGTATTTTAGATGAGTTTATCAGACTTTGACCAGTTCTGTCCACCTTCTGAACGATTCCCACTTCTTTCAGTTCACCTTACTGGCCGATCCTTTCTGACTCCCTGCCATCCGAATATTTTGAACAGTCTATCACATTCATATTTGCTGTTTTCTATTCTGGCGTAGTGCAGAATCCAGGTCTGTCGTCGAATATGATTTGATGTTTTAAGTTTTATGATGTAGCCAAGAGGCATACAGGATCCCAAAACATGGGTGCCGTTGACCCAGAACTTAAACCGTTCTGGTGAAGAGTGCGCTGCTGAATACGATATTTTGAATATGGCATTGTAAACTTGGTTGGATCAGTCTTCTGAACTTGTCATTTCGTTGAGTTGTGCATTCCACAAACATTTAGACTTGAGTTTAGTGTAGTTAGCGTGAGTTTATTCACAAATATGCCGAACAATGTTTTCTCCTCATTCGCAAGTTTTTCACATGGTGCATCTCGAATGTGCTTACCCGCCAGCAGCGATTCTTGAGGATCAAGCAGCTTCATCTAAGGCTAACTCAACTCTGGCCGTCAATCTTCCTAATTTGTCACTGCGGCAAGAAGATATGGCCCTCAATGAAACGGATTCGACTAGCGTCAGCAGTCGAAGCGAGCCGAACTCCATGTCTGAACATGCATCCTATCAGGCGACACAGGCTACAGAACTAGACGATGGCGGTAGCAATCTAGATCCAGTGGAGGCGGACACAAGGTCTCATTCACCTCCGAATCCACCGATCCACCGACCACACGACGACGTTGACGATCCAGTCCCGCTGTCTGCAAATTCTACAGCACGCTCCCTACTGCGTTTACCGGTCACACAGGAGACTTGCTCTGGTCCGGGAAGTCAGTTCGGTTCAGAATCTGCTGAACCACATGTGGATACTGAATCGTCCAGTAGCAGCCATCTGAGCTTGACTCGATTGGCGCCGTGCGCAGGATCGCCATTATTCGTTCGCCATATGTCGGCAGGGTCTACTGGGATGAATCGATCCCTAGGCACCTAGCCATCTGGTCACGTCTCTGTGAGTATGGACACTGCCAGTTTGCCTTCTTCATCAACTGCACCTTCTGCCATCATTCGGGACAGTGTTCGTTTGCCTTCATACAGCCGTTCGTGATTGCCAGGCTTATATGTTGTATGTTGTATGCAATCGAACGACCACTGTTTCCTATTGTACATTTGACTGGTTTATATCTGCGGCTGCGTTGTGGTTTGCAGTTGATCTATTGTGATTTTCTTTTGTTGCTCTTCACGTGGTTGCTTCAGATATCGTAGTCTGTTTTCCGAACTTCCTACCCCCGAACCTTCAGCTGTCCATTAAACCCACGTTCAAACGCTATATCCGGTGGACGGAGACAGATTTTTATCTGCTTACTCATACTTTTCTGTTTATGTCAGACAGTCTGCTAAATCGTTAATGTTTATTTGATTGCCTCTGTTTTATTCATGTAGGTGCCCTGTTGATGTTGACTGAATCGTGGGTCTTACTTTTACACAACATTCACTGGTCGTTATGACTCATTTTCGAGTGTGCTAGTCGTTTGACCGCAATGTGCTTTGCTCACCTAGGGCCTGGTACTTAAACTTCAGTTGATAATTTCTGCGAAAGTTCTGTTTCGTTGTGAGTTCTGGTATGAAGCTTCTTAGTACTCATTTCTGTTGACTAGGATTGTTAAAGGAGATAACCGACAATCGATTTCAGCGGTGCGACTGCTACCGTTGTTTCAGTAGGTTGTCTGTGTCTTAAGAACAGGTACTCTATCGAGACGGTTAAATCTGCTCTCTTGTAGGTCTCATCTTGTCAGTTCTGCTAGTACATCATTTGTTTCTTTGCGAGATGTAGACATATCGATGCTGATTTTCTCAATTTGAACTTAGATTTTCTTATTAGTTTAGCCTATCCCTCCCTCTTTTGCCCCCCAAACTGGAACTGCACATGTTTTCATGGTCATATCGCTCATATGCATCAGCGTCAACCATGTCAGTCAGTTGTGGACATCGTTCCGATGAGTGAACTGCTCACTGCTTTTATCCGTAGCAATGGTTCATAATCGTTTACAACCTGTCATCACCTTTGTTTTATAAACTAACTGTCATAGTTCCCCGAATTTAATCTACATTTTGTGGACATCGAAACCGAAACCGCAACAGTCCACATATTTATCACATGGTTTCTGCAATGACAGAGCATAGTGTGGTTAGTTCATTCTATCGGGATCAAATTGAATTTCATCTGCAAGAAGTCACTAATCTCTGTTTTGTGAAATTTTAAATGCCCGATTTCTCCAGTTTCTCCCCTTTTTAATCACTTCAACCCATAAGGAGCGATATCCCCTACTTTTGGAAAAACCACTTTGCAGTAAGCAAAATAAACTACTAACAATTAAACGTAAAAATACAGTTGTTTATTTTGTGGAAATGACACTCAGATCATCCCACCATAACTGAAACAAGTTATTCCGTTGTCTAATTCTGTTTGTCACGCGAATGTATAACAGTATTAATATCATGAGCTTTGGTACACGACGGTGTGATACTTGAAACTAGGGATTTCGAACGACCTAATGAATGGTACTTAAACTCGGACCTTGGGCCGACTATGGAAAGCAATTGCTACTCATGGTTCTATAGCTTGTATTTGTAAAGTTACATCGTTTTAGAACTCAGTGTATATCATTGGTTGATGTGGTGACATAATGTCAAACTGTACTGTACTAAAATAGACCAAGAAAACTTCTGCCTAAATGGAAAGACGCGTATTTGGTAATTTCCAGATGGGGTCCAGTATACACGATCAAGAGGGGCGACGAGACGAAACGACTGCATGCCAGTGAGCTAGCAAATGGGCATGAAATGCTGGCGCGGCGAACCAGGAGATCAATAATCTGTGAAGCAACACTGCGTCGGTTGGAGAAGATTCGTGAACAGATGCAGAGAAACCAAGGAACCTCAGAAGGGAGAAGAGTGTTGCTTAACAGGCAGTTTCGTTGTGAGTGATGACTAGAGGAAAGAACGATGAGGCAGCTGCTTATCCAATTTTGTTCCTGCATCTTAAATGGATATCCGATTGACCAACTAATTGGGTTGTTCGTTCCGTTATGGGTTGAATAGATGTTGAATCTTCCACCCGCAAGCTTTTACCACAGTCAGCCGTCTTAATTCATAACTTTCTTTCTTTACGTAGTTTCTTTTTGTGAGAAGTTTGCAGCACATATAAGTTTTCTTAAACATACTTGAGCCGCAGGTCATATCCTTTTGAAACCACTAGCCGGACATTATTGGTTGTCGATCGCTGTGCTAAGTGGTCATGATGCTGTATTGAAAACGCTGTCCAATCCGGGCGTTACTGTTTCAGACGCGGTATTCACCATACTTGCCGCTGTTCCGCATATTCATTGTGACAGAATCTTTTGTAAGCACATTTGCCGACCAAAGTGAAATATTTCACAGCGAATGCACACGGGCAGATGTGCAAACGACATCTTGGGAGACACTATGCTGTGAAAGCGTGTGTCGCGATTTTGTTTTCTTCGAGAGGTATATGAGCTCAAGGTGAATTAATTAAGATCCAGAAGGGTGATATCAAACTATGTAGCTTCTGAAACGGCTCACTTGCTCTCTTTGCAAATTGACGGATAGGTTTGCGAAAATCCTTACCAGGTGATGTACGATGAAGCAGAAACTTTGAGTGTTGTTTTCCAGGAGAGTTACATAGAAGAACAGTTCATGATGATGGCAAACGATTTTCAACATGAGCATGTTCCTAACAGCTTTGATGTTATCGAAAACGTTTCTGGTATTAGGTTGGATAACTGGATTGATTCTAGTGAAGAGACAACAAAACTCACTGATGGAAAGAATTTTGTGCCAGAATATCTAACCCTATTGCTTCGGACTCACATAACCCCGTTCTCCATCTACCTGTTTAGAGCTTAGTGGACGTAATTTTCGTACTCATCAACTGCTTCATCTTTCTATGGATGTCATTCAACTAAGTGATTGCAGTCGTCCACAAAACGACGTTTATCAATGCACTAATCGATGTTCAACCTTTTAATTGGTTCACTTGGTCAGCAAGGAGCTTATGCATTAGCAGCTGAATGATAGATAAACGGTTTCGTTTTAAGAACGCATCGGGATTAAGCGTCAGTTACAAACTGAGGACGACCAGTGAATTGAAAAGGTTTGTGTGTGTTCTCTAATTGAGGTGACTAAACGTTACAACAAAGGCTCAAAATTCCGTCTATTAATTTCGGTGCACTGGTTAGCCTCTAGATAACGACGTCAATGACGTTCTTATTCAGAGTTCTCTGCGGGGTCATTGTGATCCTTATTTTGACACTAGAACGAGGTTGTGAGGTATTGGTCAGAAGCATAACTACTTTATCCACAGGAGTTAGTCCGAAGACCGTTCAACTAGTCCACTTTCAGCGACCTACGTGTGGGGCTGTGTAGTTCGACCACTTATGTGCAGATTTCATGCAAATGATGCCCCACCCTGGAAGGAGTTCCATATAAGTGTTTTCATTCATCACTCTTTAGAAAAATGGGACCTCCCGAGAGCACCATGTTTGATGGTGTGGTGTGTGTTTGAAGGGGGGGTTCGGTTGTCCTTTTATCAACGTTAATTGATGGATAATAGCGCCATGGAGTCAGTCGTACGTCGACAAACGCTTTTGCCGATCAATTTCCTATGGAACCACAGTTTGAAATCATTTGTACGATTGGAATCCTATGCGGAGGCGACCCGGCGAGTAGATATCATCCCCTTAGGTAGTTATTGAGGTAGCTTACTACTGGAACTTTACTATCTTCAGGTCTTTCATAGTTGTTCTTCACCGCGTTAGCGAAAGTTATCTGCTAAGCACGGGACCCAGTTCGAGAGGGCACTGTTCAATTTTCAGCAACGGATTTCTTTTTCCATATGTGACGACACTTGGACTCATCGCACATGTTACACTGACCTAAGCCAGTTAAATTCAACTGGACCAACCCTATGTGCATTGTTCACTAGCTTGCCGAAATTAGGCAGCGGTTATCGACTCAACCTAATGCCCGTTTTCGGTTGAGCGTACGTAAACATACCACGGCATCCAGGTGCAGCAAGTACTCCGTCAACTGAACTATGGAGCCACGCTTCCAACATATTTGCACTATAATTTCAATGATCATCGATAACGTTGGTGGATTCCAGTGTTAAATGATTGAGAAATATTGTCTGGACACTGAATCTACTGGATCAGTTGGTGTATCCTGTAGGCGCCATTGCGTTTGGTAGGTAACTGAATCCATATTTGGAATTTCCGAGGTGCCCACGAGACTTTGTAGCGCAGTCGCATCTGAGCACGCTGGTTTGAATCTAGCACAAGTCCAGATTTTTCGCGAGTGGATCCCTCTAGAATATTCTTTAAATCACGTTTACATGCCAACGGTCGTTAACTTACATTTTCAAGCCAAAATATTACACGTGGTTTGCATTCTCCTAGGATTATTTCTATGTAAACGGTGTTCTTTTTACCTATCCTCGACTGTCATTTCTCCGATGGAACTGCTTTACACTGTGATTGAATTTTCGGTGTTTTCTCCATTTTCAACGCTTACACAAAATGGTAAGTAAGTGCCAGGACATCAACTGTTTGTGATGAACAAGTAAAGTCTATGGGTACTGATCTGTTTAAAAGCCTTGGTCTATTTGCATCCGAACCCGATATCTTCGTTTACCAATAGTTTCTCACCTTCAATCAACGTTTAGCTTTAAACACTTTTTTGTTGTCTATTATACCTG
Organism: Paragonimus skrjabini miyazakii; assembly: GCA_014338405.1. Classification (NCBI taxonomy): domain Eukaryota; kingdom Metazoa; phylum Platyhelminthes; class Trematoda; order Plagiorchiida; family Troglotrematidae; genus Paragonimus; species Paragonimus skrjabini miyazakii. The sequence continues at coordinate 25,201 of JTDE01021945.1, read as the reverse complement.
ATGTCATATTTGTTCTTATTTTATACATTACGGCATTCCAACTATCATTGTTCTTTGTTCAACACACTTTTCAGCGTATGCCTGTACATAGATTTCTAATGAAATCTTGGATCTGTAGGATCTCTCTTTACTCAAATGGCGTTACCTACGATTTTTGTGCTTTGTTGTGCGGAACTCAATGATATCCCAATAGTTCTCCGTCTTACGTATTTCCGTTATTATTCAGCTATTTCCATACATGCAGAGCATCCTGGTATCTCAGCTATTTTCATTCTTCCTGCACTATGTGAACACAGGGCACAATCATACACAACATAAGTGTTTCATAAAGTTGTGCTATTGTTGTACAAGTAGTGCTGATCTACACCTGTTTCGTATTGAAAAACAATATATCCCTCTAATTTGGGTCCATACAAAACATACGCATCGTTACGGGTTTTGGGTAGGTGATTATAGGTTAGAATAACAGGCTGATGCATGTGAGTACTGATCGAACTGGGTGTGACGAGGTAAGATGCGTAACGTACCCCTTACAAGTATCGTGTATGTTCGCAAACTGACTTCTCTAAAACCGTATAGATTGTGAGTGTAGGTGCTTCTGACGGCAGTTTTGAGCTGATATTTTCATTTAATCAAAGGCACGCCCTGGGGTGAACTATTTGATCTCTGTGTTTGTGTGTCTGTCTATTTGTTGTATCGTGGTAGTCGAGCCTCTACGTCATTCGCTGATATCTGGACGGCGTGCACACGTGCAGTTGTTTTGGAAGCCATCGACGCTGAACGCTACCCGACAGTCCTCTTTGTCTGTGTGTCTGTCTGCGGGAGAACGAGTGAATTCACATCAATCTCACTTGTACATACCACTTCTAGTCGTCTGTCCTTTGTGATTGTCCATGTTTGCTTCACATTTTTGGCTCTATTTGTCCTAACTAGAATAATAGGCCTACTCGGCTATTTCGGCCAACGTTTGCGTCGGGCTCATCGCAGGCAGAAACGTTCGGTAAGCTTGTATTTTAGATTATGTTTGTTTGGTTCTCTGCTTTATTAACCAGTCTACGGGTCAGTCACATCCACCATGCTCCCCCTTATATGCATCGCCTCACTTGGTCTTCATTTTCAGGTCAATTTGTCTGGTTACCTTACTCGCAGTGCCGTAATGCGTATGGGATCGGTGTGTGTGTGTCCATGCCTGACATTTTCTGCTACCTTGGCGTGGTGGTCAGGCTTGTGTGCTGTTTTGATCTGGAGGTCTGTGCTGACTGCCATCTCGGTCGTCGCAGGTTCAACCATGTCCGATTGGCCAAAGCAGAGCAGCCAAACAGAAGGCAAGTGCGTCCGTTATGAGATGTTCGTTGTGTATGGTGTCAGTATGTTCTGTTTTGCTTCGGCTTGTTATTTTCTTTTTTGCCTGATCTGAATCTCTGTATGCGTGATCGGTCTGTCGGTGCAGCATGTGTGGTTGGTTTGTCTGTGCACTAATATCTTTGTGTGAATGTGCCGAATGTCTAGGGTTGTGACTGTGGAACCTGTCCTGGATCGTTGGTGCTGCTGCGTATGTGTGCGTGTGTGTCACCTGCTGTCTGGCGATACAGGATTTTGAGCCAAAGGCTTTGGTTGAGGGCCCTAATCGCTCTCCTGTCTAAGTCTGGGCATCCTGGCAGTATCCTAAGCCCATAAAAACCATGACTTTACAAGAGAAACCAAATATCACACTGCATCGGCCGTCGCGCAGGATAAATCGGGTCGTCCTATCTGCTGCACATGACAGGCTGGATGGGCGAAAATATTATAATGCCAACCACTCACTATCATACTGTCCCCAAACATATCCCTGAACAGGTACTTTTCACTCAAGTTTCAGTAACCCGAAGAGCAACCTGAAACAGACCCGGGGACGCAGCATGTAATGCGCGCACGCTGCTGGATCGGTGCAGCTCCAAAGGACGGCCAGAACGGCGCACTGCAGTGGTCGCAATGAAATTGCGTCGCTATGGAATCGACGTAGCAGCCTTGAGCGAGACAAGGCTTGTTGACCAAGGTAAGTTACGGGAAGCAGGTGCCGGGTACACCTTCTACTGGATAGGTTACCCGACAGACGGTGCTCGGGAGCTTGGTGTTTGTTTCGCAGTCGCTGATTACATCAACGCTTTGATAATAAGCCAACCGGACGGCATCAACACTCGAATGCTGTCTATGTGCCTGTGACTCTGTCGAGATAAGTTTGCCACGTTTATAAATGTTTATGGTCTGGCGGTTGTGATGCAAGAACGTGGATGACACAAGGGTTGTTTGTTAGATAAAGTAACACACGGGTTAAGCGTTTAAACGAGACCAGAAACAAAACCACTCATTTGCACGCGGTATTCGGCCCCAGACCGTCTCGGCTGCCGCAGACTTCAATGCTCAGTTCCTCAGCAGACTAATGCCCCGATAGCTGTCCGGGCATTGTATGTTACCCTCACCTTCAAACAAACAGCATCCTTGAAATCCTGTGACATCATTTCGTGCTCCCAGATGGAGTGAACAAGCTGGAGCAATGCACGTTCCATCGCTGGCGGGCCATTCTTCAGGATCTCAGCTGGCAATCCATCTTCATCTGCAGACTTTTTGTTGCGCAGTTGACCAATCGCTCTCTGCAATTCTAGTTAATCAGGAGTGAGAGTAAGTGAAGGCTTGATGACTTACTACAGCAGGCTGTTCACGATCACCCAATCAGTGGTAGCAGGGCGCGTAATTAAGCTACCGAAATGTTCGAGCCAGACGTTCACGATGTTCTCTGGCTGGTTGCTTGAACAGCCGATATCTACGTCTACCAATGCTTTAGTAGACTGGATCGATGGACTGAATATAGCTTTGAACGAATCGTTGTCGATGATATGCGAAGCCCTGCATCCGTTTGCCCTGCTTCATCCACCAGTTGTACTTGATTCCGCGAACACGCTCGGCCAGTTGACGGTGGATAATTAGGAACGTCGCCTGCTTCGCTTCATTGTCCTGATCCAATGTGGAGACAGCAAACGCAGCATTCTTCTCTCGTACCAACTCGGGGATAACTACGTTGTTGTCATCGAGCTATTCTGGACGCTTCTGGCGTTTGAAACCATACGTCTCGGTGGTTGCCATCGTGATCCGTTCTTTGACGATCTGCCACATACCCTCAAGCATAGTGGATACAGGAACGTCGTGCAGACGGGCGGCAACTGCACACTGAAAATCAGTCTTCGCCTTGCAGTTCTCCAGTCGTTTGATATCCAACTACTACCATTGTTCGGAAGATCTACAATAAACAGACTTGCGTACATGGACAAATAATTTAGTCCTGACCAGTCTATGATCTGTGTTACATTCAGCGCCGCGCATCAGTCGCGTGATACGCACCTCACGAATGTCGCGCTGTCGCACAATCACGTAGTCAAGCAAGTGGTGATGGCCGCTTCGTGGATGGGTCCACGTCGTGATGTCGCTCGAGTCCAGCTGGAATCGGGTGTTCGTGATAGCCAGCTCGTGAGTAGCACACAGGCGGAGCAGACGATCACCGTTCTCGTTCATTGAACCAATGCTGTAGGGTCCGAGGACTCCCGGCCAAGCTACCGAATCACGCCCGACTCGAGCGTACAAGTCACTCAAGACAAACAGTCAATCAGTCACCGGCACCGACCGGATTGTGGCGGACAGTTGATCATAGAACTGATCTTTTGTATCATCAGTGTGACACATAGTCATGCAGTGAAGATGAGCGATCGAAATATGCTACTCATACCACTGCTATTCAGTAGTAAGACCACAGCATATATTTCGACATCGTACAAGCCGCAGGGGAAATGCAGGGAAGAACATCAAAGTGCAGCCATGTATAAAATGTCGCAATTCACTTTGAACTTCTCAGTTGAAAGATACATTGCCCGTTCATGCTGCCTCTTACCGTGTATACCATTTCGTTTGTTTTTGTGGAACAAACTATGTAGACCGCACGACACGGCGATAGTCTCAACGCATTCGGGAGCATCATCCGGTATGGCCAACTTGGGGCTTGGCCGAATCTTGTTCGTTTTCTATCGCTGCGCACCTAATGGTTGTCCAACCACTCAATCGAGCCCAATGAATCATTCCGTCCTATCTATCGCGCTCATGGGTTACAACCAAAACGGGTCAAAGAGCACCTGTTGCCAGTCGCAGAAGTAATAGTCATCCGTTTGCTCTCCCCCCCCCACTATGTATTCAAAAGCGCTTCGTCAAAACACTGGATCTTCCATGGCCAGATGTCCACGTTCGGACCAAACAGATTACGTAATCGTGACCGCTATCGTAACAGCCATCAATAATTTGTACAATCAACGTGAATTTTCTGAAACTGATAACAATCCGTTCGATTCATTACCGTATATTTTCTCACATGATTAACCCATATACATGTGTTGTATTTAGCCTGATGATGAATCACCGAAAACAAGCTTGTTCGCTACACGTTCTTCTCAGGAAGAATTTGTGAAACATTCCACCCTAACGTGTTTCTAACTGTGTTCGGTTCCATAATCTACTAACATGTTTAAACGACTATACAGGTCTGTCGTCCGCATATTAGAAAAGAATTGACAATTATTGAAATTCATATAAATTGAACATCACTCACAATTGATCGCAGTTGTCGCATTCCTATGGACTTTTTAATCGGCCCCTTTTGAAAGGGAGCACCAGACTCGAGTCTCACTTTTGCTGGAACTGGTCAGTAGTGCATGCTCGTACCACGGCCGGAACTATGTTATGTCAAATGGAAGAGTAATCGCACTTCATCAATTCTGTCAATCTGATCGGGATCGATGTACATTATTGTTAGATTATCAATGGGAGTTTTGTTAGATTAAGACCAAGCATACATAATGACAGTTCTGGTTGTGTCAATCAAAAGTTTTCCTAAGAAATTCATGATACTCGAGCAACGTTACACGTTTTTTCAGATATAGGCGATTAGCAAATGAACGACAGTTCGCCTTAGGATAGTTTTTAGGAGATAGGCATCACTAGCACACACATTCAGTTTGTTCTGAAGTGCGACCCATACTTAAAGACATGATCTGGGCACTGATCCATTAGCTATCGTCTCACTATTCTCTCATACACTACCCGTAAGGCGATGCAAACTGAACAGCCGAACTCTAATGGCAAACAATTCCGTCGGCGCTGACTCTGTCTGTCACCTAATTTTTGTACGGGATATAGAAACCGGACACACGTTCGTGGTTGATACGGGGGCGCAGGTTAGCGTGTTTCCGTCCAGAACGGACGAGATGCCAAACCTCTGCTGCCCACGGCTCCGTGATGCAGATGGTATGTCCACAACTACATATGCACAGCGTTCTTTAACTCTTAATTTAGGCCTCCGGCAAACATTCCGCTGGGTGTATACAATTGCCGCGGTACCTTTCGCGATAACCGTGATCGATTTTCTGCGGCATTTCGATCTTCTCGTCGATACTTGACGTCGTCTGTTAGTCGATTCAAGCACCAGGCTGAGCATACCCGGCACGCACGCAACAGTTGCGGCAATAACGCCCATATAGGCTCAACCGACCGCCCCTAGACGATTTGTGGATCAATTCACTGAGTTCACACAGCTCGTTTGCACATCGAACGATATTCCAACAGTAACCTTTACTATCATGCATCACAGCCGCACTAAGGAAACACCCGTCTCAACACAGCCTTCCCGGTTGGCTCCCTTACAAACTAAAACTCGCCAGGGCAGATTTTGAGCATATGCTCGAACTCGAGATAGTACGCCCTTCTGAGAGTCCGTGGACCTCAACGATGCATATGTTCCCTAAGAAGTCAGGTGATTGGCGCTCATACGTTGGTTACCGCGGGTTCAACAAAGCGACAGTCCCCGATAAGTACTCAATTCCGCACATGCATAATTTAACTACTTGCTTACATGGTGAAACCAGATTAAGCAAGACATACTTAGTACGTGTTTATCACCAATTTCCGGTAGCTAAAGACGATATACCTAAAGCCGCAGTTATAATACGTTTCGGCCTTTTCCGGCTTCTTCAAATGCCATTTGGTTTGAGCAACGCAGCTCAAACTTTCCAACGCTTCATTCATAAAGTGACTCGCGATTTGGACTTTGTTCACCCTTATCTAGGTGATACTTCAGGTGCTAGTTCTTCACAACTGGAACAACTCGAACATCTTCCCACCCTACTAAATCGTTTGATCCAACACGGCGCCACAGTTAATTCCACCATGTGCAAACTAGGTAAGGCTAAATTAGAGTTTCGGGGTCGCAAGATCTCAGAAAATGGAATCTCCGCACTCATGAGTGAGATGAAAGCCAGGCATAAGGGGTTGGTCATTGTAGACCGGGTCCGTCTTCCGCGCTGGAGCCCTGATGACTCACAAAGTCGGCACGGGATATTAGTATTCGAACATAATACCACCTGATCTAAAGTTCAGGCAATCTTCGTTCTTCTTATTCTCTGGGTGGGCTAGGCAAACATCAAAGTGTATTTTTAATAAGGCGATAGATGAGATGCTCAATGGTTAATCAGTTCTGTGACCCACTCTGATACTCTTCTGTGGTTTTGTCAACTACATAGATTGAGTAAATGTGTCAAATTTTTAGTCGAATTCTCTTTCAAATCCTTGTTGACTGGCGGTTGTGATTATTGTATAGGTTTTATAAAGAAGGAAGGTTAGAATCCTAGCGTTTTTGCAAATCCCCACTAATGGGATGTTCATTAAATTTAATGGCAAACCACCAGTATTAGTCGACAAACCCATTGTACCGCGCTGTTTAGATCATATATCTTCAACCTGGTACCAACACTCGTCAAATTAGGCATCTTTTGAACATCTATCTACAACCGTGGGAACCCTATAAATTCGAATCTTGCAGTATATTCCGAGATTGTCTTTCAGTGTCGAAAGCAAGATGGCCAGGATTGTCATAGTGAGATATTTGTCGGCAACCGGTCCCACTGTAGAGTGCACCAATACCGTCCGTTTTGCCTACCAGACTTTTGACGAGACGCTTTTTGGACTTTCACTAATCTTACACCTAGAGATATCATCAGTGTGCATCCATTAGTGGGTAACTGTGAAAATACCACCACATTGGTAACCAGTTTCATGTGTGTCGACCAATATCGTTAATATTCTCCCTTCCTGCTCTACCGTGACAGGTTTCTATTGTGTCCCCCCTCATTGGTCTACTCTGTGCACACTACACTTGCATTCGGTAGGAAGCCGGCATTCATTGATTGTAATCTGTTTGCCTCGGCTGTTGACAGGTTAAAGAGTGCACGAACGTTGAATAACTTGCTAACCAATCTACTAGCATCAACCACACACCATCTCTCTGGCATACTCGTTTGTTCGCGAATTCATGCAGTACTTATTCAGACATATAGCATACGGGCCATTAGGGATGAATTATGACGACGGATTTAATATACTCGAAAACCGTTTTGTGTACAGTCGGTCGGTTAGTTGTTTGGTTACCACTTTCTGAATGTGACTGACACGAACGAACTACATTCCACAAAAGCGTACATTGTGGCAAAGGACACAGTAGCAATCATAACGTCATTCAGTCTCATTAAATGAAAACACAGCCACAATGTTATATATTGACGTCACCAAAATGGCTGTCGTAAAATGAAAACCCTATTGCTTGTCTACTGTCCGAACTAATTTGTAAATTAATCTGTGGGAAACGATTTCATCAGCAGGGATATTACAAATCGCATACTTTAATGTACACAACGGATACAAATTCAAAGTTCGTCTGACGGTTAGATTTGCTCTGTTGAATCCTACTTAGATATCATCCTCTATTGCTTGTTAGTTGTGTGTTCACACATGCTTGAATGGGACACAAAAGATGACCAAACAACATTGTGTTGACATTTACTATTAACAGATGTATGTCACTGTACTTCACATTATTGGCATTTTTCTCAGTAAACAAGCCATTTCATGCAACTTATGTTTCGCGTGTCTCCATACCAAGAATTCCAGCACCTACGTCTGATTTACTTTTCGATATTCCTTGCAGCCCACATGTACCCTAACCTCATCATAATGCACAAGTTCATATCGCATATTTGAAATCTCGGTTTGAGTCTCACGGATTCTATGTTCACGTTAATCGTCAATGCTAACTTGACTACAAATTCAAGTAGTTGACTGATATGAGTGGATTGGTTGCATTGATAACTCGTACGAAATATTTTCATCTTATACAACAACGCTCACTGCATGATAGCACATATGACAAACCTACATCACATTTGCCCAATGCAAATTGTCGGCAAAAGACGGAAAGTGAATTGGAAAAGTGCTTTACTGTGAAAAACGCAGTCACAACAGTTTAGTTAGCATCGCCCGTAAATGGAAATGTTAGCTCAGTCCAATTCAGTCCCCGATCCACGAAGTCACCTACATTTAGTAATCAACATCGGTTATTGATCTGATCGACTGTCCAGGCATCTTTGTGCGGTAGACTACCAGCAGTGTGGAGCTAGTGTTCGATAATCGCTTCTTAGCCAAGTCTATTATGAACAGATGTTTACAAGCAGTAACGGTGATCCAGATCGACTAGGCTCACCCCAAATGCAGGCAAAACGATTGACTGGAATAAAGCTGCATGTATATTTTGAAACCAAATCGCAAGTAGTATATTTACCATCACCAACGAGTCACAATATCAACCTCTGAGGAAAATGAATTGTTTGTCAACACTGTTCACACCATGCATCAGATCACCCTTGAACTGCACGACTTTCGGTCGTCGACGAGAACACGATTTACCGTATTGTCTCAGAATTCGGTTCACCTGCGTCGGCACTTGTTTGGTGAGCTGATCATCTGGGAAGAAGCAGAGCAAGTGTTTTGTGGCATTCGCCGTGTTCTGATCGATTGGGAAATGCCAGAGTCGATGGAACGGAACAAGGTCATAACCAGCCTCGAGACTAATCAATTTCACCCAGTAATTCACCTTCTCCTTCTCGTTCGCCAATTGTACACCATCAGCTAACATAGTGGTTAGCGCATTGCCAACCAGACCATGTGAGAAATAGTGGCCCAGGATGTTGTAATAAGCCAATTGAACACCAATATACCTGTTTCCATTCCAGTCCTTCACAAGCTGTTTCATGTCTTCGTCACCTAGACCGGGAGTGACTCCAAATTCGTAGGCGTATATGTTCAACAGAAACGAATGAACCAGTGGTATGAAGATATTACATGTCACCTCACCGCCATTTATGAATGTAACCTTATACGGTTGAAGGTTATG
>JTDE01021945.1:0-15803 GCA_014338405.1 Paragonimus skrjabini miyazakii | reverse complement strand
TGCTCTTTGATGTAAGTGACAATAAATTGCCTTATACATCCCCGAAAGGTAACATTTCGGTTACCAATGCCGACAAACGTTTAACAATTTCCAAAAGATTATGAGTCACAAAGGAACTATAAGATCACGAGTTTCCCGTTGTACAGTCAGAGTAACAAAGCGACTCGATAAACTGAAGAGAAGCATGCTCAGAATGAACTAACTTCTTAGGTGCCAACGTATAGGAGTTTGTGTGGATCATATGATACGATCACAGAAGGACTGGGATAAAGTCCGGGAATAGGAGATGGGCATTATCCCGAAGGATTTTGTTAGCAAACTTATTGCATTTTTCGAATAGGATTTAACGATAATACTGGCAACATATGATAATGTAATGTCATGAAATGTCGTAATGTGTAATGTCGTGAAATACTGAAGCAGAACAGTACATCGAGTGAAAAAGTAGACAGGGCTTGGCAAACTTTGAGGTGATATGTCGAGAGTTAGGAACGGTTTCAAACAGATAATAGAAAGTGAAACTTTCGAGGTTTATAAAGGTACCACCGGCATGACGGGATCAGTGCATATTGTGGCATAAAGTGTAGCTGAACGGTAACCCTCCGGAAAGAGATACACCCAGAACGGTAAACATTGTGTGCTGTTTCACGAGTTGTTGATGACGAGTGACATTAAGTCGAGAAACCAGAGTATTCACATATTTTGAGGCATCCACAAACAGACGAGCAATTGGCTGCTCGTGTTACAGACAAGCAGACTATAGTGCACTGGAAGCATCGGAAAATGGCGCCACTGAAATAAATTCACCTGTAGACTTGAAAAGCCGTTATTTTTGGTGATGGAATCTCAACCATGTAGAATGAGAATAGAACAACAGACAAGATAACCTCTTGGAGTCAGCAATGATGTTCGAGCAGAAGTCCACTGTTCTATTGCTGAGGTAAGTCAAGTCGGTTAGAAGCCGTAACCACATAAGAAACTACACGAAGATGCTCGTTTTATGAAGTCAAAAGTATCCAAGAAACAAGGACGTATGGTCTTACATCTAGTATCCAGTGATGAGATGAGATGAAAAACACTAACAACAGTATCCATACACGAATGTGGACATCAAAATGCATACTGATGAGCAACGTTGACGGTCAGATGCGTGGAAATCCCACTGAGTATAAGTTTTTTGAACACACTTAACGTTACAGAGATGCCTGCTATTGGAAACAGTGTAGAACTCTCGTAACATTCCTTTGAATGTTCTCTTTACTTACCGCATACTGCTTTGCTATGGCTGGCAACATAATTATGTTAATATGAAGGTCGCTTTGGGTGACATCTGGAATTTGAACACTTTTACTGATGTCCGACCACTGACGGCCGAAGATCCTCCGGGGATGTACCACTTCGAACGCATATGACATCTCATATTGATTCCATATATCTGTTCGTAGGTATCTATGTATTTACCATTAAAGGAACATTACCGAACTGTTGTACGGTCGTAATCGGTTCGACTTGATCTCGGAATGTTAATTTGTGAAATACATGTACAGCAGGTTTTACAACCCTTCTGAGAGCTTTAGTTATCTGTGCAGTCATGAAACAGTTAAGGACATTTTGTGCATAAAAATAGTGTTTAAACAAATCAGACAGATGTCGAGGTAACAGATCTCAACAATGCTCACGAAAAACATTGGGATGGTACATGTAGTCCAGAAAACCCCTTAATTTTTAATTTTTCAACCTCTTTACGAATCTTTCCTTTCTTGCTTCCATTAACAATTGAGGGATTCGTCTAAATTTGATCATTTTCACAATTTCGTGGTCACGTTTGACAGATCGTTAGGAACATATGGGACATGTGGATGGCAACACCAATAGAAACAATCAACGATTGAGTTTACATAAAATAAGGACTGTGATCAGTTCCAGGGCAGACAAACTGCGTGAGTCAACCGTTCATGCACACACAGGACCGGACGGCGAGTATTGATTAACATTGCTTCGGAGAAGATAAACAACTTCAGATTCCGATTACACACCAATACCTGGAACGAATTAGCGGGGTAAACAACGTCACCTGTTTCCATGAACTGTTTTGCTGGACTGATAACAGTCCTCGTTTTATGTGAACCCAATCCTTGATTGTTTCTATTGTTGTTGCTATCCGTATGTCCCATATATCCTAATGTTTCACGTTCGTGACTGAAGAGAGTAAAAGAAATGTTAACCTCTCGCGACGTATGTCTTCTATCGTTACTGGTGAACTGGATCAAAGGAACTCAGTGTTTTACATCGTTAGGAAATGAGAAGTCATAAGCATGAGTGAACAGTCTAACCACCAAAAGATTGGTGGACTACGAATACATGGAAGAATGCAGCACTGACAAGATGTCGATGTGGACCTCTTATCTGGTGGAAAACTGACTGATCCTGATTTACACTGACGACAAGTACGAAAATGGTGTTTAAACAAATCAGACAGGGGTCGATATAACACATCTCAGTAATGCTCAAACAAAACTTGAAGGTGACCTATGTAATCCAGAAAATCGCTTAATTTTTACTTTTGCAACCTCAACACGAATTTTTAAGCCTTGATTTAATCAAAAATTGAGGAATTCATCTGAATTTAACCATTTTAACAACTTCGAAATCGCGTTTGACAAATCTTTAGGAAGTGAGAAGTCATAAGCATCAGAGAACAGTTGATTGGTTTGAAAAGTTTAACTATCAAAAGACTGGCGGACTATCCACTCACAAGATATCGATGTGGACCTCTTACCTGGTGAAAAACTTATCTTGATTTATGCTGAAGACAAAGTGTTGCGGTTTGACAAATTTGAAGCCAGACAAACTATGCTAGACGCTATCTGGCACTCTGCTAAGTATTTCTGAATGCGCTTTGTAGCCTCAAACTGCAAAGCGTTTCCGCAAGATTGCTGTTATTACGTAGATTTCATGTTGGATAACGAAGTTATAATTGCTGACCGATTTGTGTACTCTGGGAGATGCACCAGCGGTGGCGGAGGTGTAGAAAATGGAATAGAAGCGAGTATCTCTAAGGCTGGGGCGGTATTCGCTAATCTCAGGCAAATCTGGAGACAGAGAGGCATCCTTCCGAGGTTGAAGGTTCATGTATATAAGCCAACCATGAGGACTATTACTTTATGGCAGCAGGACAGAAGACATGAACCGTCTTCAGATATTTGACCATGGATGTCTGCGTTCAGTCGTGCGCGTCGAGTGGTACCAACGAGTAAGCAACAAAGCGTTTAAAAAGCGGGTATCTAGTAGAATGCCAAACGAATTCTTTTCTTAGATAGGTAGGTCATGTATTAGGGATGTCAGCTGGTCTGCCACACCGGGCACCCTGCCGATACTATAGTCGACTGGCATAAGATGGGAGGTCAACAGATGACGACTTGCCGTAGAGAAATGAAGTCACTCACCAAGGGGCTGGTCATTGTAGGTCGGATTCATTTTTCGTGTTAGAGACCCCGCGACTCACAGGATCAGTGGCTGGAGAAGTTAGGTTAATCAAACTCAATGACGTTAACTGTCACTGTTTTGTAGAGTTATCTATGAAGTAAGTTCACTTAATGCCTCGAGGCAGTGAAAACCGTGAGGAAGTTGTCTTGCTGATGACGCTTTTCTTCCACTTGTAGCTCCGCTGTTTGTTCACAAGGTGTAGGCACCTTGATGTTGAATGATTGAATATAGGTGCAACCACTTTTAGTATTCAAGTCCCTTTCTCTTTCCTTCTTTTTTTCTTTTCCGTTCTGTACAGGGTTTGCTTTTTAGTTCATGGTAGTGTGGCAGTTAAGTATCAGGGAAGATCACTGATGTATTGCTGTCCACGATAATAATGATGATGATTGAGGTTGAAAAGCACGGTGGAGACCGCATGAGTCAAATGAGAGAAAAGACTAAGACCTTGCGAACGATAACACTATTGTCAGCCAGTGAACGCCGCTTGAAACACCTGTCAAAACTCGATTAGCTAAGGCGACCATCACTCAATCGTCTGTCGGTCAGTGAACACGGATATAGTTGCACTACGTGGTGCGTTAACCAGCCCTGACTCGGTTGTACTCACAAAAATGAAAGCAGACGATCTCCAACGCATAATGAGAAAATACCCCAGCGCAACTGGTGTTATGACACATACGGACTAAATGATATGGATAAGCCGTCCACACTGAGATAGAAGCAGTCTGGAAAACAAAAAATCGGATTGCCAAGCTAGTGTTGGAAGTTTGTGGAAGTCAATTCTACACCAACAACAAATGAACTGTATTATTTTAAAATGGTGACCGAGCAGAAATTGCCTCTACTTAGACAACAAAGGCAGAAAAGTAATCTGGAAACAAATTCCCGAAATCGATATCATGAACCGTGAAACCAGAAGCAGCTTAGCAAAATCACATCAACACACACGATAACAAACTAAACAGACCCACATATAAGAATGAACTTTCAACTCGCGATGGGATAGAAACAAACCTTTGAAATCAGATCACGAGCCAACGCAGAAATTACAGCAGGAAAGGTGTACTTTACGGCTCGTATACAAGCGTACGTTTCTTTGGAATCTTCGCGTTCGAACGGTGGATGACCACAAAGCATTTCATAGCATAAAATCCCCACAGTCCAGTGGTCCACGCGTTCATCGTGTACTGCCCCGTTTACTATTTCCGGAGACAGGTAATCCAGTGTACCGCACATAGTCCGACGCCTAAAACATATTCAGTTGACAGTCACTGTCATAGTGTCATATAGATAAACGCATGTTTGAGTCATTCTGAATGACAAACACAATTATTCACGAATTGAAAAGAACAGAAAAACGATATCGCCTTAAACAATTGGTAACCGCGTGGATACCGGTACGTGACTGTTTACAAACCGCTGCTGTGTTCCCGGCCAGCAACGTGCGGCAAATTGAAGGCGTAAAGATATCTAACGTCATCACAAAGCGGCAGTTGGGCTGCAGTTACGAGGGAAATGGAATAACTTGAAACAAAATCAGATACTTTCGGACTCTAGGAAAGGAACGTGTGGCGTACACTGTGAGGCATAAAGTGATTATAAATGGTCAGATGGGCCACCTGAGGCAATATTTTTCGTATATTTGACGCGAAATATGTCCGCTGGACAGTGCGGAGAGAACATTCGAAATAAAACTAGAACGAAGAGAATGAAGCGAGTGTTATCTGGCAACAGGATGATTGGCCGATCATTACAAACGAATGACGTTGTGGGTCTAGAGCTAACTACGAGGTTTATAGTGCACAGTGATAAAAAAATACTTAGGGTACGACATCAAAAAAATCCCAGATGGGGGCTTATTCTGCTATCTTGACCTGGGGGTCAGCCTTGTGCACTGCATCAATCCGGAGGACTATGTTAATTGTGAATTCGGTACTACCACGTCCGACAGACCACAGGAGAACAGCCAGACGAAAAGTGGTTATGCTCATGGGATTATCATCACTAAAATTGTTATAAATAGAAGAGTTTACCACGTGTTAGAGGTTCTCATTCACTCTCAGAAATTTACTGAGTTAATCAAGTTGAGTAACACTTTTTACATGTCCCTGATTTTCTATAATTCATCATGCAAACTTATTGACCTCTGTTCATGCTCACTTCACTCATGACTTGCTACCTTCTGTTTCGTTTGGCTGTTCAGGTATAGCCTGCCTTAAACACCACCAAATGTATGGCTGGTCAGATGAGATTTTTGGCGCAAAAACGAAAGACCACCAATAAACAAAACTACTGACTGAATCATCATCATCAACATCACAACAGCCATGAGCCTGACCAAAAGGTACTGTGGCTCGGGCCGCCGCTCACCTCAACAGTGACGTGGAATATCCTAGAAGAAAACGTTACTAAGAAGATTGAAAATTATTAAAACAAGACTAAGTGGAAGAACTAGAAATGGTATGGATACAGGCACGCCATTGACTGCGACACATCGCC
Source organism: Paragonimus skrjabini miyazakii (assembly GCA_014338405.1). Lineage (NCBI taxonomy): Eukaryota > Metazoa > Platyhelminthes > Trematoda > Plagiorchiida > Troglotrematidae > Paragonimus > Paragonimus skrjabini miyazakii. Next base: position 9,818 of record JTDE01021945.1, on the reverse strand, counting down.
ATCTCGGATAGCGTCTCTAACCAGCGGTTTGAGTGATCACGAGGACCCCATCCAGGCAGGCGACACCTACCCACTTTGCTCAATGGAGCAGTCAAGGTCTTCATATTTTGTGACCACGTTGTTGCTTGACCACCACGCGGTTTGACCCAACTGTTGGTGGCCTCAGCATATAATGCCCGGTACGGTAAACGATTAGGTGACATCCGGAGTACGTGACCCAACCATCGCAATCTGTGTACGGTGACTATTTGACCAATTGATCGCGCATCCCGAGCGTTCCGGAATACGCGCCGGCGAACGGCCACATTGCTCACGCGATCAGTCCACTTAATATGGGCCAATTCGCGGAGACAACGATGGTCAAACACAGCAAGCCTGTTGATGTCTTCTTTGTGAACAGGCCACGTTTCCGAACCATAAAGCAAAATGGAACGTACACAGGCATTATATACCCTTCCTTTCAGCTACGTCTTTTCGACGCCACAGATGACGCAGTTCGACAAAGACGACTCGTGCTTATGAGTTGTAATGGAAAATAAAGTAACTTATTTAGAAGAGGCCTCGAAAGTAGGGTGACAGCTTCGGTGGCCTCATACTATTGTTCGATCACGTATTCGTTCATTCGTAGCGACTACATGAAATCGACCGCAACGATAATGTGTAATATCCCAGAAGGATTTAGAAAAAGATAGATTGATAAAGATAAGATAGAAATTCTACGGATGTATGTATATCACTGACTGCGACACGGTGCCACCTTGGATAGCGTTTACAATCAGCGATTTGGGTGAACACGAGATGCACGAAGGGATGAGCACCACTTATTCACTGTACTCGATGGAATAACCAGGACATTCGTTTTGTGACTACATCATTACTTGACCGCCATACAGGTATAACGAACCGCTGGTGGTCTCAGTATACGAGTGCCAGCGTGGCAAACGCACACTCGGCATACGGAATACGTGACAAAGCCATAACGTGATTATTTCATCAGTTGATCGCGTATCTCGAACAGGTTCGAAATAAGTGAATGTGAACGACATCTTTGCTCACGCAATCACCCATCAACATACTCGTGATAACTACCTTGAGCCTGGCCAGAATTACTGTACCTTGGGTTGCCGCTCGCCTCTACAGTGAAATGCAATACCCTAGAAGATACGTAGCTGCGAAAGTCAGAATAGTGATAAAAGAAAACTAGACAGGAGTGTTAAAAATGATATGGATGCAGATACGCCATTGACTGAGGCACATCGTCATCTCAAATAACGTTTCTAACTAGCGACTTGAGTAATTACGAGGACCCCAGTCAAACAGGCGACACATACCCACTCTGCTCAATGGAGCAATCGGTCTTCATATTTCGTCAACACGTTTCTCAACCATAGAGCAAAATGGAATGTACACAAGCATTATATACCCTTCCTTTCAGTGACAACCGAACGTCTTTTCGATGTCACAGATGACACACATTGACAAAGGCAACTGGCAGTTTTGCTATCGTCATTGATGTCTCGCCAACAACACTGCAGATAGACAAGATAGTGTTACTCAATTATGTGAAAGTATCCACCGACCCAGACGGATCGCCTGCAATAATGAATGTAGAAGTAGGCGTGTCCCAGACCGGAAGCACCAACTTAAACTTTGAAGGTGCGAAGCACATTCCACACAAACCAGTCCGGTCATTCACAATGTCCAGCACAATCTGTATGCCTTCAGCTAAAAGGCTAAACATTTGCACACTCCAGACCGGTCAACCCAGTGTCAGGAAGGAGCTCAACACTAGGTTCGCCGAATTCCTCGAACGCACCCTCCAGAATGTCGTCCCTGACAAAACTGAACAGGAAGGAAAATATCGGACATTCTTGACGAGCATCACTAGAAGTGATGAACGCCCTAGACAACTAGTCACAAACCCGCACCGTGTTTGCAGAGAGGGGCTCACAGTGATCCCGACAGATTCACGTATTTCCATGGTACACCCGTGTGAAGAAGACAGTTCCAGGGGATGCTACGAATAACCGAATTGAAAGGGGCCTTTAAAGTTAAGTCATAAGATCACGATCGTCAGCCGCAAATAAGAGTGTCGATATTCCGTGATCCGTCGCACGGTAAAAATGTGATCAACGTACCCTTGACTAGATCGGAATCCTGCCTGTTCTTCATGTGTCTGACTTTCTCTGAGCTTAGTCAGTGGACATAACATAAAGCCATTGAGTATCTTGAACGCAAGAAACACTAGACTGAAGCCTCTGTGGTTGTCACATAAACTTCCGGCCATCTGTTAAGTTGATGCGACTGACTGGTTATAAGTGAACCATTTTTTTTATATATGGTCCCACTTACATCGACTCGATGACCAGTGCAATCACGGATCACGAAAAAATCCTTCTGCTATTCTCAGATAAAAAGGCTCTTTCCATCTTTTTCGACTGTTCGATTAATGTTAATGAGTCCACGTTTTTTGTTTAAAGCTGCCTCCATGCTCGAGAAAAACGACAAATCCAATCAGAATGAGCAGAACTGTCGAAAACGGTCGAGAGATAACTGGTTATTTTTTACCATCCCGACCTTATTTCCGCTATGCTCATTGGTGGTTTAGTGACCCTAACTATTTTTTTTTCAACAACTGCCCTTTTATTTTCTTGTTCAATAATGTTTTCAGGTCACTATGCACCTTGCATTTATCGCACTGTTGCAAACGATATTTTGAGAGGTGGAACAAAGCTATTTTTTGGCACGCGTCTTTTGATTTGTCTCGGGAGGAAATATGAGGACAGTGGCGGTATGTTCGGAGTCGAGATTTTCAGGGTTAATTACTACAAAGAGGAGATTTCGACTTCTGCCAAGCATACTACTATATCGAGGACGAACCGGTTTATTTTTTAGAGGATTCACAACCACTAAGTGGTATTGACGGTCTTTGCACAAGGTTCTAATCAGCTCACATTTAAGATCTTAACGGTCGCCATCATATTCGATGACTCCTGATAATTATTCTTTATGCCCTCCCCGCCCAAATGCCAGAAAAGTATCTTGCATTTACAAATGCGTGACCTCTAGATAAATGACAAAACAAAAACGGCACGCACAACATGATCCGAGTCCAGATCGGTTGTTATATAATGCACGACAGTCTTGAACAATATCACCATCTGCAACTGGCTGCTATATGATCGATTTGTGTCCATAGTTGAGGAACACAGGGAGGTCTTCATGCAACACGATGCCTTCCCATGTGTTGAAATGCAGCACCTAACACACGGATAGCATGTGATGTGTGCAGCTGCAGCAGTCTTTCGACACTGTCAGGATTCTGTGCCCGCACACGAAAAATACTTCTCAGTCGCTTCTCTTATGGGGAAAAGCGACCAAGCTGCACATTAAAACCGTCCGCTAGTAGGATGATATCAACATTCGAACTGCTTCAGGAGGTTGACGACGGCGTCGTAGAACCCACCTTTGGTGGCATTCGAACAGCCAGCCGTTGTAGCGTGCGCCGACATAATGAACACTTCCGAATTGTGTTAACAGACTTTAACCGGTGCATTCAGTGTGACAGCGTATAAGCGACTGTTCACCGGGACTCAATCGATCACTCATTGCTCTGCTCTGGAAATCAGTGTAATTCCTAATTCAACTTGATTACGAGCTTCGACTACAGCGTCACCAATGGCTCTGGGAGAGAATCGCTCGAATCGACAGTCATCTAAGGATGACCTCGACCGGATAACGGTGTCAGAACAGTAGACTCCTGTCTCCGACAGACAGTACACATCAAGCTCCAGATTTTAGAGAGCACTTGCTATAGCAGGTTGCTGGTCAAATTTTCGGAGAGTACGGACATACAAGGCACCAACGGTTACTAGTTGTCTTGCCTTTAGAAAACGATTATCACCCGACAGCACAGAGAAGAGGGTCGTTTATGCCGCTAAGGGGATTGACTTAAAGGTCTACGCCCCGAGTTTCTAACTCAAAAGTTTGACTTGCAACATAACGGGATTCGCTTAGGGGATCCTAACCGGAACTAATGACTCAACAGTGTGGTTCACTTGTCAGCGAGGGGTTCGCCTAATCACAGGACACAATGGACAAGACATTAATGTCTCATTCTGAGCACTGCTGTGCGCTGCGGATTCAGCCGAAGTTACATCAGGATTTCGAATGATGCAGGATGTTTTTTGACCGTAATGGGCGGTGCGTCGGCGGCCACGGTCAACCACTGGGCGATCAAAATGCTCCGTTCTAAACCTACTTCTTACTGGCTTGGAAGACAAGTGTTGCAACTATAAAACGAATTCTGTTGAATGCTAATGAAATCATGCCTCACTACTTGGACACTCCAAGCGGTCAATAGTGCGACATACAACCTTATGAATGCATCCGCTTTTCGTCTGGTTGCTCCTTGTTAATCTGCCTGACAAAGCTGCACCGAGTGGGATAGGAGTCCTAGTGAGCTTAGCCCTGTAGATCGATGTAATCATCCCATTCGATTTCGGTTAACTAGAGTGAGATAGTGAGCCAATGGACTACATTTCCGAACCAGAACAGGGTTTATTAAACCAGGAACCATGAGTGGCAGCCGGTGATGCCATCAACCGGTTGCTTCAAGCTCCAGGTAATGCACCCAAACTTTACCGAAAATCTCACATGAAGTCTTATTTCCAAACAAGGTGGGCATACAGTTAAAAATGACCTCATTTCACCTGATATCACACACAGCGTTCGATAAAATCCAACGCCCATGATGTAGTCGGTTCATACGAATGAATCTTACCTCAGAGAAGGCGCATGAACCGCCCAGCCGAAGTCAGACAATTTCAGTTCGTGATCTATGCCGATCAATAAGTTTTCCGGCTTGATGTCTCGATGAATCACCTTCAAGCTATGACAGTAGATGAGAGCATCACATAACTGATAGATATACTACGTTCGCGAGAAAAGTGACGATTAAAAAAAAGTGACTTACAGTTGCGGCCATTGTTTCAGAAAAACGTCCAAGACGTTTAAGTTCACTATACATCTGCCCGTAATAGGCTAGCTCAAGTACCAAATAGATACGCTTTTTATCATGGAAATAAGTATACAACTGTAAAATGTTGGGATGCCGTAAATGACACATAATCTCTAATTCACGTCTTAGCTGGTGTTCCAGCTTATTTTTGACAATCTGCTTTTTAAATATAACCTATAAACATATAAAGTAACCATATGCAAATCAAACCTTGATAGCGCACAGAAAATCAAAATTACGCGTTTTCGCGAGGAAAACTGTACCAAATTTTCCACGACCGAGTTGACGTCCAATGTTGAAGTCGGATATGGTGCACGTACGCTTAGGTTCGGCGGTACGTGTTTTACTTTGTTGTACCAATTAGTAATTAGTTGGACTCACTTGAGAATATTATCAACGGGGCCTGCAATACTCACAGAGACCATATTTTGGCTCGCTAACAGGTCACTGGACGATGAGCTATAAAGATGAACGACAAAAACATAAAAAAGGGCGGCGGAGACGATCGCGAACACAAAACAAGTATAAATAAGGTTGGTAGGAAATTACTCGTGAACAGAGAATTGTTTCATTACACAACAGGTATAATTGCAGAGCTACACTGATCACTCAATGATTTCCACGAGCACATTAAAGTTTAGTAATGACGACGCAGTCGTGGTTTCCTGATCTGTGGCTGCAACCGCCCCTGTGTACGCTTGAGTAGCATGGTAGCACCCAGTCCAAAGGCCCTTATATGTAATGACGACGAACACGCAGTACCTTATCTTGTATAGAATGAAATGTAACAGGGAGCAGTAAACTTCTGGCTATTAACAACCATGAATAACAAAGTCGAATGGAAAAGCTGAGATGGAATGCAAAATATACAACTTTAGTAGTCCTACACTGAGACAGAGTGAAGATAATAGATTACGGATAGATCAATAACAAGGAGTACAAATTTGGCTTTGACAAAATTCAACAAGAAAATGTTGGGAGCTCAGGGCCTAGGTAGATGAATACTACCCCCAATTTGACAGTTGAAAATCAGGACTCACTGGAAAAATGCCTAAACTTGGCGAGTGTTGAAAGGAAAACGAAGTTCCACGAAGCTTGAGTGGATGGAAGTTCATTGTGATTAGACCAACACTACCCTCAAGAAAGAGATAAACGTGGGATGACTGGGTTTGTGAAATATGGAATAAACCTGGGGGACAAATATATCGGACCAGGAAATATGGATATCCTAAGGTGGAATCAAATAGACCCAGAAGGATTGAGAAGTACCGCATTTGAAGATCAACCGTCCAACAGTTACCTCCACTCATGGTTTAAACGTGTCGATTAAATGGAATTGTTGGGATGTCGGACCTAACGTAAGATAAATAGTGAGACAACGGAGATTCGCACCATAGGCGAAGACATACGGAGTTTAATCAAATAAGCACAGTATGGAAAAAATAACTTTATGGAAGTCTGGAGTTTAATCAACACTTATATTGGTTTCCTTCATGCGGATTATGAGCGAAAAACTGTACTTTAAAAAAATAATAAGATAGTGACGGTTTGTCTTAGCCAGAAGCAAAGGGTTTGAGTTATGTGCTATCACGTGGTTCCCGTAGAATAACTTAATCCGAAGTACGTGAATATGTTCAAACTCTTGTTCGAGAGGCTGACGTTCACATACCTATTGGATAAATACGGCAATTACAGGTGTTGGATATGGAAATTCACTCAGAAGTGGTCGTGAACTTAGCCAGACGCTACTGTGGGTTAAGCCGCAGGATCAGCATAATATACAACCACGTTATCGCTTGAATAGGTGATCTAGCCAACTGACAGTTTCGACAAATAATGCTCAGTGGGGTGAACGCCGACCTAGCACACGGAATACACGTCTCAAGCACCGCGTACTTATGCCGAATGACCAAATGACCGCTCATCCAGTCTTCCCAAATAAACGTTGTGAACCGCTACGTTACTATCACGATTATTCCACCAGACACATTAAGTGGCGGAGAAAACAACTGTGGAACATATCAGGCTAGTTGATAACTTTGGCACAAACAGACCTCGATTCCGAACCACAGAAAATGGAATGTGTTGTGTATACGAATGAGCATAATTATCTCAAACGATGAGCGTGAAGGGGAGAAAACAAAGTTGCCGCAATGGGGGCTTTATTCACTTTACAAAAGAACCAGGAGGGTTAAGGAGGTCAAGTATTAAATTTGTTAAAGCACGTAATATAAATGCAATACTAACACTCGGTATAGACACAAATTACACCACATTCACCACCGCAAAGACAATAGGAAGTAACATTTGGAACGTACGCAAAAGCATACTTCTCTGGAACGCAAACCATGACGGCATACACATTTCTGCTTTTCTGTGAGAACACGTAGATTGTCAGAATAAGTGGGATCAATGTCACAAAATTTATTGGGTCCAGAAACTGTCTCTATGCCAGGACTCCCGCCCATCAATTATGTGAACAAGTCCTAGAGTCGGACATTTATCATAGTGGGCGGAATTTTTACCCATTTAGGTACCAAATGATACAGAACAACGGTATTTTCACGTACATTAGTAAGGTGTGCGTGAGCGAGTTGTTGATTGCAATCTGGTGACTCCACTTCTTCCACCAATGGGTCGAAGTTGGATTGGCGAACAAGTTTCGAATGAACTGGACCAGGTTCAGTGGGCCAAGCTGCTAGAGTTGTACCAGAGATTGATCTACCATTACCTCATCATCATCACGTACCGCAATATACCGGTGGTTCACACAGATGCTTAACCGTCACACAACCATGAAGAAGAAAAAAAGTAAACCTTGTGAAAAAGAAACGAAAAAGAAGGGAACGGGAGAGGACTTGACTACCAAATATACCTACGTCCATATTCAAACATATAACATCAAGGAGCTTACACTGTGCAAACAAACAACCGAGCTGCAAGTGAAAGTAAGGCGTCATCAGCAACACAGCTTCCTTACGGCTTTAACTGCCCTACGTCATTAAGTGCACTCACTTCACAGACAACTGGGACAAACAACGACAACATTCACGTCACTCAGCTCGGTTAGCCGCCATCTCACTTAACGTCTCAAGCCACCGACTCTGCGAATCGCGAGGGTCCCAGCACGGAAGATGAACCCGATCTACAGTGACCAGCCCCTTCGTGAATGATTTCATTTGTTTACGCCAGGTCATCGTCTGTCCACCTTACACCTCGCACCAGTCGACCGCAGCGTCGGCAGAGTGCTCGATATAGCAGGCGACTAACTGGTATCCTTAATACATGACACAACCATCAGTCTGTGTAAATGTAAGGATCAAACAAAAGAATTCTTCTGATAATCACTACCAAATAACCGCCTCCAAACCTCCTCGTTGCTTACCTGTTGATGCCACCCGATACCAGCAATCGAACGCAGACATCCGTGGTCAAATATGTGAAGACTGTTCACGTCTTCTACTCTGGACGGCCAGGTTTCACTGCCGTATAGTAGTACAGCTCTCACCGTCGCCTTGTACACGCGACCTTTAAGCATCGGGAACAGTCACTCACGTAGAGTAGAACTGGTCGCGGTATAGACCGAAGATTTGACAAAATGCAAGGTATTAAACAGCGTGGACGCCCAGTTCGTAGTAGGAAGGTCTTGCGACCTGAAAGGAAGTGGTGGCAAGCCAGAGAGTACCACTGAGACGCACCACTTGTCAGTTCGCCTGTGGATTGTAAGCAGTGGTACGACTGGATGTTACGTCCTTTTTAAGAAGTGTTCGAAGACCTGCTGATAAAATGCTCTTCTATCGCTGTGTATGCAAGAAGGCGATTCGAGGATGAAGAGCAGGTTGTAAAAACAATAAATGATTGCTTCAGAAATCATGGTAGTGCAAGCGAAAGCAAAGGGAAGACAAAGGTACCCAACGACTGCAGTAAAAAAACGATTGCGGCTCACTGATGTTGGTGGTTTGTTGATGTCTATACTTTACCTCTAGAAATATTGGGTTAATTTTATAAATTTGAAGAGCGTACGATAGGAACGTGGTTTTAATTAACGAGAAGCACATTTACTGATAACACTGCGTGCCTCTCGCCTATGGAGAATGAAGAAGAGGGTGCACAAAACAAGTCAATCAAACAATATCAAGACAGCACAATGATTCATACAGACCTGGTCGTGAGGAGCCGCAACAGCTGCGAGAAAGAGCATCAACAATTTGGTCACCTTTTCCAGGACGATAAATTATATCATACTGATAAGGAGAAACCCTGATCCTTCGGGGCATAATGTTGTCGTTCTCAACTTCTCTGTGTTTCATCGAACACAAATACGACTAGCCATTGATCAGTTCCCAGACGAAAGCGTCGTTTGAAGAGATGGTGCCTTCACTCCCGAATGGCTTTTACTATGGCGTAAGCTTTTTTCTTAACTGAAGAGTGATGATTCTCACTGTTAGTGTCCGAGAAAATAAGGCAACCGGTTTGCCGTTTTGATTAATTGTAGTAGCAATGGAAACATCGGAAGCATCTACTTCAACAACCAAAAGAACCACCGAGTCAGCTGTGCTGACAGCTCCATGTTCCAATTCTTTTTTAGATTCTCGAAGATGGTTCGAGTTTAAGTTGTTAACGGGAATGCTGTCATGTATCAGAAGATTTATCTTGTTATAAAATCCAGTGATCCATTAGGAGTAATAGGCAAACATCCCGACAACATGGTGTTGTGATTTTACATCTTTGGGCAGAGTAAGATTTCGTGGTGGTTCGAAACAATCAAGATACACATTGCTACATGCCTCGAATGCAG
>JTDE01021944.1:13944-25250 GCA_014338405.1 Paragonimus skrjabini miyazakii | reverse complement strand
TTTTTTCCAGTTTACCTTTTTTCCTTAGGTGCCGAAGTTCCAACGAGTTCCCGAAGAACTTGCTAATTTACCTATACGTTTATTGCACCTAATCGAAGGTCGCTTGTTCAGCTCACACATTCGGCAACTCGACTCATTTGGTCCGGATCGAGTTTCCGTGTTTTTGGACTCCTGTTTCACAGTAGACTCACACCGTTTCATAGATCTGATCGTTATCACACTCGAACAGCTCAGTTCAACCGAAGGTAACCAAACTGTGACTAATCACCTACTGAGTTGGCTACATTCGGCGGTCAGAACTGACAACGTTGTGTAAGGAACTTTTGACTTAAAGTACTGTTGCAAGATGTGTTTGTGGTGTTTCAATTTTCTTGATTATTTACAAACAGATAGAACACCGTTTTGTCGTTCAGTTAACTTTTTTTATGTATCCTGTTATTGGGTGACCGTTCATGTATGTGTACATCTGCAAATCGTGAATCAATGACTAACAATAATCTGTACTGGTAATGAATGTAACATGTTTAGGTTTGAAGCTCAGTACGTCCTCAATGCTGAATGAATAGGTTATGCTACATTATTACTTCATTCATAAATGGCCATGAGCCCAACCGAAAGGTATAATTAATGGAGCCGCTGTGCACTGATGGAGCACATTCTGTCACGTTGATCAGTTTGGTTGCAATGAACTTCCCTTGGGTCGTGGTACGAAATGTACACGAGAATCAAATTGCACCTAGACATCGCAATGGGATCTATATTACGGATGCTCACTTGTTTTCGGCTGACGATGTGTCCATTTTATAATAACGCTGCTACTGTTTGCCGAACGCACAATTATCTACACGTTAATGCATTGTCGCCAGAGCCAGTATTACTGTGATATACCCTGATGCTCGACTGTCATACGGCCATGAACAGGAAAGCAAACCCTAGCTACGAAAGAAAGAAAGGGAAACGAGAGGACCCAAATACTAGAAACAGTCATGTTTAAACTCAAACATTCAGCATCAAGGTGTCTATACCTTGCAAACAAACAACCGAACAATAAGTGAAAGCAAGACGTCATCAGCAAATTACGACCTCCGCTGCTCTGTACCATTAATTGCACCTGTTTCGCAGACAACTCAGCCAAACAACAGCAACACATGCTAATAAACCCGATTAGCCGCCATCTCGCTCAACGTCCCAAGCCACCGATTCCGTGTGACGTGAGGGTCTCAGACTGTGAGACGAACCCAGGCTACTATGGCTAACCCCTTTGATAATATCCTTTCTCTACTCTAGGTCCTCATCTGTTCGCTTCGCACTTTACGACAGTCAGTCGTGGCATCGGCAAGAACTGTTCTGTACTGCAGCAGTAGTTCATCACCTTTTGGAAAGACAGTATTCTCAGGGTATATTAACCATCCAGCTTACTTTAATCCATCTAGGTGTTGTGTGCATAGGACGGTTGTTAGTAAGGAATTATCCAATGTTGAGTAAGCACCTACACACTGGAGACAATGTTTAAAACGTTCAGTTGCAGTTTATTGTCCCGTGTGCTATTGTCTAACTTCCACATTGTTAGGTTGTGTGGTAATATCAACTTATTCTCATGACACTGGATTCCTCTTATCCATTTCATCAAGGCGGCTTAGGGCCTACGCTACGAGATACAAGCACTTAGTTTATTCTAATCCATCAGCTACATTAAACGCTCGGGTATATAATTTTGTTGCCACAATCTGTACATTTTATAGCTGATTGCTTTGTCTAATGAACGAGACCCATTTTTGTATTAATCCGCAAATCGCTTCGCCAACTTATTGATGTGATACAGGATAGTTTACATAGTTGGTTATATTACGATGGTAATTTCAGCATTACTAAACAGTATTGCAGCGTCTAATTGGTTTATGTTGTGAGGGTGATCACGCAGATGTTATTGACTTGGTTATCTGGTTCCACTTAGGTTTCAGTTGGTTTGAAAATCAATGTAGACGGCAATGATATTCACGTTCCTGGACAGGATCATTCGTACTTATATCCGTCAAAACTAGTTGCTTTGAAAATTGCGAATCTATCAGTTCTAGGTTTACCTGTCCATTCTGTGTATTTCATTTTCTGCATGTAACCGATCAGTTCAGCTATAGTCTTCGAGTCGATTTTTCCCTTAGCTGATTTGTGAGATTCATTGAAATGTTAGGATTTGCGGAATATTAACAATACCTATGCACACTGGTTCCGTATTGAACGGTCGAAAGACAATGATCGAACGCGATTACATTAGCTCCATTTAACACGGATTTGGAACGTCAGTCGATTTGAAACGGCTGAAGGAGGATGTAAAGATGACTGAGCAGCAGAAAATATCCGACAGTCTTTTAAACACATCTGACGCCCAACCCGATATATAACAAATGGTAGTTGAAATGGGACAGTTTTTAAGGGTCGCGTGCATCTTCATTCCATCGGAGTGATTCTGATAGCTGAGCTATCTGGAGATACGTTAATTTTCTGAAAGTGTGCGTTTCATCTGTATCTGAAGTAGTCAGATGATACTGCCATAGCAAACTCTAACACATTGTTTCAGCTTGAACATATCCAGTCGCTGAATGGGTGTTGCCTGGAAGTAAATCGGTTTACCTTATAGCCTCAGCAATTTACTTTTGAGGTAAAGACTTCGGCCAAGTAAAAGTTTGCTCCACCATGAACGATGTGTTTAATGGTGTCTCTAACATGCAACGGTTGGGTCAGCTGTGATGACGATAATACGCAGTGAATTTTACTATATACAATGGGTCTGGATATTATAGTGAACGAAGTAGTATGGCCTATCTTGTCGCCATGCATTATACTTTCTCAATAAGTGTAACGTTCTTTGCAATCTCTTGGAATGTTTATTTCTGGAGGGAGGCTGCATCAGCAGGTTGAAGATTGTCTAGCAGCTTCCAGAGTGGAACGTTCTATACAGTCATGGGAGCAACAAAAGCACCGAATTGATTTTCTTGACCAACTGAGTAATGTTTAGAAGCGGATTGTAATATTCTACATATATCCCTTCTAGTTCCCATTCATGGGCAGTGTTGCTCGGTTTTTCGCCTCCAAAAAATCAACGTGCAACCTACGGGTAGTGAGTTTGCGTTGCTCCACATTTTATCGCAGTTAATGACAACCGGTTGTCTGTACCTCAGCATCCAGATTCCTTTGTTTCTCACCCACCATGAAACTATCCGTAATGCGCTAAGTCTTCTTGCTATCAAGGGACACAATAGGAGCTTATATGTTAAAAGTAACACCTGTGGTACTAGTATGGAATCCTGCGACATATCGTTATTTACACAGCTTCAATCCGAAAGTACACGTTAACTCATACATTGATGCGACCATCTTTGAGGTACTTGGTAGGCCGCAGAATCTAAGGATGGCGTTCGTCAATCTTGCAGGGCTTCGTAATCTGTTGTGTGGCCCTACATGAAATAAAAAACCAAAGCTTGTCCGATCAAAATCTACTGGCTTAAAAACAGAGGTTTATTCGTAACGAACACTCATATCTGCCGATCAATTCGTTCCTCTATCTCCATTAATCTGCAGCTTGTTTGTTCACATTGGATGACAAGCCATCTGTGTTGTGTCCGTAGTGTTCATTTTTGATTCATTGATGTTGCTTGTTTCTCACGTGCTAATCAATGGCGCAGTGTTGATCGTGTTCGATCGCATCAATCAGTATTCATCATTTGCTCGCCATCTCGCACAATTGTTAGTGAGTTTATCTGACTTTACTGATTGATCTGAGGTTACGCCTGTTTGAGCCATTAATCATCATCTGCCACCATTACATCAATGCTTTCGAATCGTCTTCAGAGACGTTTTATTAAAACCTCTCTACAGAAGCCGTCATTCGAAACCTGGAAACATTGTGACTATGATGGGGTTCGGCCTGAAGTTACAAATTATTACAAAAGACGACGGGCGCTTTGGTTGTATTTACCACATAAACTACTTACTATTAATACTTGTGTACTAGTCATGTGTTTTTCCTTTCTGATCACTCGTCTTCGTCTGCTTGCGGATCTTGATGAGGCTGGTCACTTTGAGAAGCAGCTTCGAATTCTTCCAAATATACACTCTAAACCGAACACTGACTGACACAGCTTCCTGAACCGATGCATCTTCTGTCTTATCCGGTTCCTCCTTGACGTCTGTGTTTCCTGTTTGTGGCTTTCTGATATTCACTGTCGCACTCCACAACTTTATCTAAAATGCTCATTTGTAAGCAGAAGAATTAAGACCTATCCATATTTTTATGCTCTTGTAGCTCCAAACTGACTAAAAGCTTGTGCAAAGGTCATGAGCACCCATTGGCCGAACAGTCGAAAGAATTGGAAAAAGCCTTCTTATCTGGGAATAGCAGGAGGTTTTCTTCCCTGATACATGGTTGTACTGGCCAGTCTAGTTAGTGTAAACGAGATCATATGTGAAGAAGATGGTTCACTTATCACCAGTCAATCGCGCCGACTTGACAGGTAGGCTGAACATTTTGAAGAACAGTTCAGCTGGCCCCAACCAATCCATATGCACGACGGGTCTCGAATGGTCAGTTGTTGCGTTCCAGACGACCCTCCTTTCAAGGATGGTGGGAAGTTGATATCAGAAAACAAAACTCCTTCATACGGTTTGGGAAACTGAAATGGTACCTCGTGATTGATGTTTATCAGCAATGATTTCCGTTTTCCAAATGAAAGTCCGAATTCCATGTGACAACCACAGAGGCATCAGTCTAGTGTCAGTTGCAACCACGTTACTCGCTGATTAATTTTACGTCGACTCACTAGGCCCTGAGAAAGTGGTGCGCGAAGAACAGGCAAGATTCGGATCCGGTCGAGAGTGCGTTGATCTCATTTCCATCTTACGACGGATCTTGGAATATCGGCACTCTTATAGGCATCCGACGGTTGTGGTCTTTTTGGACCTGGCATCTGCTTTCGATTCGGCTGCTCGGAACGTTCTCTTGAGCTGTCTTCCTCGCAAGGGAGTACCAGGGAAATAAACGAATCTGTTAAGATAACTGTATGCCCACTCTGCAAGCAGGTTTAGGGATTATGGACAACCGTCTCCGAAATTCATTACTTCTAGTGGTGTTTGTCGGGGGTATGCGTTCTCCTGCTTCCTGTTCACTTTTCATGGACGAAATACTGGAAGGTGTATTTGAGGAATCCAGTGAGGTTGGTGTTGAGGTTCTCCCTGGTGCTAGGTTAACCAAGTCTGGGAGTTTACGGAATATGGAGGACCTTTGACTGCGTTGTCTTCGGTGCAGTTTAATGGCAGAAGCTGGCATTTCACTTCGTGCTTTCACAGTCATTGTGTTGTCTTACGCAATCGTACTTCAAGTAACTGCCACTAATAAGTAGTAACTATATTGATAATGTGATTTGGGATGCTGAACTTTTTAAATTTCTCGCTATTTGATGTCATCGTGTGTGTATAGTAAGTGTAGCGTGTCGTAACGTTTGTTTTCTGTGTATCAGCTTGCCAGCTTAAAGGATTCCTTAGTTCAAATGCTGGTCAGTGGACGTCATGTTTACTGGATAGAAGACGAGCTTTATTATGACTAAGATGTTTGAAACACTGGGTTTCTTTTAACAACCTCATCAGTGCAAAAAGAAGACATGTTGCAACAGGTTATTATTTCCTTTACTCTGCTCAGTCGCACATGTGAAACATGCGGGTTATATACGACAGACAATTAGAGATAGACAGTGTACGGACACGCATCGACCAAGCCTACGGTCGTTTGACAATTAATCCGCTCCTCTTTTCAGAAACTTGGGTGTCTGCAGTCTTGTGCCCATTTTCTTCCTGAGCTTTGTTGGTGTATTGAATGATGAATTGTTTGCCGGATCTTTTCGTAGCCCAACTTTGATCCTTGTTTTTCAAATTTATCCTCTCTGGAATGCACTAACATGCACTCGTTTACTGAAATGCTTGTGTTATATTCTACTTATCTTTCTTGTCAGTTAAGATCATGTCATTGCAGTTTTTTTCGAGAGTTAAAGGTTTCCTTTTCCTGCTAGCCATTCAATTGGCTAACAAGCATTGGCCGGCTGGACTCAAAGGCCTCACTCACACACCTACTGGTCTTATTCCTTCGGGTTTACACCGGATACGTGGTGTGTGAGTGGAACCGCAAGTGGAGCAGCACAAACCACTTGAGGTGATGGTTTAAAGCGCAAGCGTTCTTTTGCTTCGATCACTGTGATAGGCTAATCCGTTTCGGATACCGCCAAAAACAACGGACGCGCATACATTTACACGAAGTAGTATGTCATCACCATAACGACAACCCGATGCTTCATTCACTTAAGTGCGTACAACGCCGGCTGGTGCGTTCTGATCAACCTAGCCTGGCTAAAGGCCAGTAGCGTCCGGTTCTGATTGCATAACAATAGTTTAAATAAGCTAATTGAGTCAACTTGGTGAACTGTTGTAATAAGTTGCCCATCAATCGACGATACGGGGTTTCGAGCAACGGGTTTATCCGTCTGAGATTGTTTTGTCGTGAGTTGTTTTAGCCAGTTCGGGACGTGTTCTGCCACTGGCTGAGATAACTATCGGTCTGTTCTATCAATGTAAACGTCACTACGACTGCAAGTGAACTGATAGACAACGTGAGAGACAGAATAGTGAGACAAACCGCGTTAGCGATTGTGTAGATGTGATCTTTTGGTGGTTTAAACCAAGCGTAATTGGATATCCGCATACGTGCGGGGTAGAGCAGTTTTCAACTTGTCCTTGGTGTCGTTTACCAGATGGTTCTCTTTTAATTGCAGAAATAGAAATATTTCTTTTCAGCCGTTGGAACGGGCTCATTACATTTGCTCATTATTATGGTGTAAGTTTCTAGATATCCATTTGGCAGCAACGTTTTCTCTAGCATCTTTCATCCTGCCTGCATCCTATCAGGGTGCAAATATGCCTGGCTGTATAAACTAGGGTCTTGACCAAATCACGCTTGTATGTTATTAGGAGTAAAGCTGGAGAACTGAGGATATTGCCCACCCCACTTTGCTTTACGATGGACCGGTCGTTGTACTTTCTCATCTTTGCGGCTGGTGGTGAGAATGTCTAAAAAAAAAGCTGGGCTGTAGTTTATTTAAGTTTCTTGAGACAATGATAGGTTCTGGTGAATAGAGTTGAGAAATTTAGAAGACAAATCGAAATGATCAATATTGCTAAAAAATCAAATTATTACTAGCACGTCGTTTGTACAGTGTGGCCTTGACAATATCGTCTGGGACTTGTCTTTCGATCATTCCCTAGAACATGTTAGTTAATGTTGAGTCTAATGGACTAACCTTGGGTACTTCGTCCATCTGTCCATAAAACGGTCCCTCAAAGTTAAACTCGATGCTTTCTGCACACAATAAAATGAGGTCCTTGAGATAATCCACGAATAGGGACATTTGTAAAAGGGAATCAATATCAATCGATTACATGGGTTGAGAACTCACCGACACGCTTTCTAATGGTTCAAAGGAATCTTTTGGACAATGGGAGAAAGCAGTTTGTGAATGAGATCCAAATAGCAACTGGCGAACAAACAACTTTATAGTAATCTGAATCGTTCATACACAAAATTGGTTGCAGATGTGCTGTTGTGTACCTTTGGTGCACCCCTCATTCGTGGTGGTTCAATTCCAATTGGCTTCATGGGTTTATATTGATTTTCAGAGATACGACAGTGCACCCACAGTATCTGGAGTTGCCTCGCTATTCGCTTTTTCCCTAGTAGGCTCCTTCCACTCTTCTTAATCAACATTGTCAGTGAAAAGAGAAAGGTTGATTTCGTTCTCCATGCCTTTGGACTCGTTTCACAGGTTTCACAATTCCATTGGATGTATTTGCTTCGGAAGTTCACGGATCAATAGTGCCGCTTTATCCAGATTAAAAATGTCATTCGTTTGACATCCTTTCACTTTCCGAAAAACAGTCACAGTCTATCGACATCTAACTTAGTGCATATTTTTGATGTAATCAGCGAACGGAAAATCGGCTTTCTGTTCAAGTTGTCATAGATACTCATACTAAATTGAAACATTTGGTCACTCTTTTGGATCATTTTATTGTTTTCGAGCAACTGTGTTCAGGACATTACGGTTCCTTCCATGTGCTCGGATATCGATATTGATAACTCTCTGCGCGTACTGAAACTTTTCGCGTTTACTCTCTTCTTGTGTTGGTGATCCATCAATCTGTTTAAGTCAGAACTCAAAACATTTGTATCTCGGCGTTATAACTTTTTGAAGTCAGAATAGTCTAAAGGTCATACGGGTATTGTTTATTTAGCTGCACTTGGTGGTGATGTGGATATCACAACATTACAGTCTTTTCCAGTTTGTTAGCCGGAACTGTGATATTTACTGGTGATCGCTATAAGGATGTGATGGGTACAAGGTGAATGTAAAATTGAACAATGCAATGAGCATTTCGCTGGACCGGGTTAAAACGGTCATTGCCATTTATTTTGGGATAGTTTTTTTGGACTGAAAATCCTTTGGGGAATCCATATTGATTATTAGGTAACAGTGCAAACTTGACCAGTTACCCACGTAATCGATCATCAATCAAGGCCTACCTGATCTTGCGGACGGTTGACAATAATGCGACGGTCCTCTGCTTAAGAAGAAAAAAAAGCAGTTAACAAAACGGTTTTCGATGTTTCATCATAACGCTACATACAACACGTCTGTACCGATTCAATGGGTATTGAATGGGTGGCGCATCTTTGAAGCGCGTGATGTCAACCATTACTGCCCCTTTGGTTCGATTCATGAAACTTGGTTACTTAAGATTGACCACTTGAATGTTACAAAGTTCCCGAAGGAATCATCACATCTATGCAATCATTCTTTCCTAGTTCTGAATGAACTACCACGGAGAGTTCAATGTTTTGACTAGTCGTTTGTGAGCGCATAGTGGTGGTCATCATCATCACAACAGCCTTGAGGCTGACTAAAGGATATTGTGGCTTGGACCGCCGCTCGCCTCAACAATAGTGAGTGTAAACGAATTGTGTTTGTTTCTACAATTGCCAGTTTACGACCTTCGACTTGCCAGAATTCGGTAAGTCGGTTTAAACTAGTCGGTCGGATTGATCGGATGGTTTGACTCGCTCAGTTGCACAGCGATCGCAGATGAACAAGGCCTTATCAATCGTTGTATTAGCCACATAGTTCGATCCTCTCGGATGCATTCAGATAATCACTGTTGTGTGGCCTGTTTAACTTTTTTCGAAAGAACAAACGATAACGCACAGCAACACGTCAACCAACTTCAACAGACACCGGTCGTCATATGTGATTGCAGGTTCAAGTCTCAGTTAGCTTGACCTTTCCTGTCTAGATTTGATATTCCTGACTGTATGCAGCCTCCATATATGACTATGTTTCATGGCAAAAAACGTACTGTGTAAACTCTGGAAGCTTACATGTTCTGCATTCCCGAAGTGATATGTGTCAATCATCGACCTAACTGCTAAAAATCCGATATTACATCCTTTTTTGCTGTCAACGTTTTCCCCTGACGTTCTTCCTTCTAACTCAGCCGCATTTGTTTGGCTCAACAAAACCCGCGGCGACTATGTGATCTCGTTATTCTCTACCCAGACTTCGAGCGTTGCATACTGAGGTTATTTGACGTCAGCCAACCACTGCAAGTACGTTTGACCTTTCAATGTGTATATACTTTGCATTGTTGCCGTGTCTCTGGCTTTCCGGTTGCACCATTACTCCGTCACGTGACATTTTTCTTTAAAAGACGCTCCTACAGAATTGTGATTGAAAGTATGTGCTGACACTGCTCACTGCTTTTCTTATTAGTAGACATTTGGATAATATTTTTTCGCTTGCGAAGACGTTTTTCTATTTACCCTGTTAACTGTTGAATCAAGCCATTTCAAATATGAACGGTAATCGATTGCACGTCTAAGGTTACGCACAATGATCTCTTTTGTGTTTCATGTCTGCTGCACAAAGAAAGCATGACATTTATCACTTTATTGTGATTCACTGAGGTTTGGGCATTTCTGCAATGCATTTACTCGAAACATAGCCATAACTTGTCACATTAGTTTTCCATTTGACACAAGTTGCGTTGATATCCGACGACTTACACAATGTCTCAACCGGCTGTCCTTGGTTGCATGCGTACATTCAGCGTATCTGATAGGTTTGATTGTTGGTGTGCTCCATGCCGTACTGTTCCATGATGAGGCTGAAACAGGTGTAATTCAACGTTATACGATGTTTTTCATCGGTGTACATTTTTAGGGAAATGTTGTGTTCGAAATAGTAGCCAAAAAAGGCGAGCAGCGCCGATATCGACCGCCCATCCTGTTTCGACAAAAGTTCACCTGAATAAAACAATGAGAAGACGTAAATCATATTCTCCGGATAACATCACATGTGTTACGTCTTGTCACTGTTTTATTCAAGTTCATCAAGGGGACGTACTGTTCCAAAAATGCACCTTTTGGCGGGCATTGTGCATACCACTTCACCTACACGATGGCTGAAGTGAGTCATTGGAAATCAATTTCTCAAGTGCGTCATAATGTTATCTGAGTGTGCAGAGTCTAACCAGTTCAACTCTCCTCACTTCCAAATCGGCAGTCGTACTCTCTTAACATTCCCTCCAACTCTTCGGCAAATCACATTTACTTTATCATCCCATTTATTGTGTTACCGGGGCTACTTTACATTAAATGTTCATGTGAAAACAGATGCTTTTGCACGTTCATTTACACCGAGGCAATTAGCGTTAACACTATCTGCTCACTGTTCGTACACCGTTTGGGCTTGTTAGATAAACCGGACTTTTATATTACACTATCACAAGAATGCTCCTTTGATATGCTAACGACGAGATTGTTTTCAGTGTCCTCAATATTTTCAAATGGTCGAGTAGATTTTAGAAGAGATCCAGTTGCGAAAAATCTGGACTCGAACCAGCGACAAGAACAACATACCCAAACGCGGCAAATGCTCTACCAAACGCTCTACTTATCAGTAGTACAATGTCAATGCTCACCGATGTCGTTGGTGGATTCCAGTGTGAACTGATAAAGTAGTCTTGCTTGATCAGTCAGTTGGCTCGATCATTCGGTAGATTCCATAAGACACGGTTTGTTGGGTGGGTAACTTGATCCAAATGTGAAATTTCCGGACCTATACTGCTACCTTGGCGAGGTGGTCGGGCTTGTGTACTGTTTTGATCCGGCGGGCTATGCTGACTAGGACTCCGGTCCTTCCAGGTGCAACCTTGTC
>JTDE01021944.1:0-13844 GCA_014338405.1 Paragonimus skrjabini miyazakii | reverse complement strand
GGCCAGTACAACCACGGATCAGGGGGAAATTTTTTCTGCTATTCCCAGATAAAAAGGCTTTATCCATCTCTTTTGATTGTTCGACTTGTTCAGCTTGCGTTTAAGTTCTCGACGGTCGTCGTCATATACAGAACCAGGTGGGATCGAGCGACGCTTGTTCATGAGGTTTATCGACGTGATTTGAATCCAGTTCTGTCGCAACTGAACAGCCCCATCGGAACATGCCTGTTCACAACATGCTCTCATTGCTTCGGCGATTTGTTCCCAATGTTCGTTAGGATCACTCACCTGACTCGAATTGGGCAACTTCTTCACCAACGCTTTCTGGTAAGCGTTCTTTACACCCTCATCGCTCGAATGCCAGTTAAGTACTGGCGTACTGGGATGTTCATTTCCCTCAAGATAGGGCCAATGAATTATCTCTGACCACATTTCGCGGAACTGGACATTGATTGGAGAGAAGTCTCTCCACTCGAGATTTACGCGAGATTGGAATAGTTGCAGACAAACTCGGGATGCCCAAATCGCCCAAGCGAATTGGGGCATGGATGTAGCTGATTGGTGTGTCTTTAGGAAGGCGGAGCCACTGCCGAACAAACTGGTGAATCGTACAGTTCATGGCTTTGAGCGTGTTACAGTGGACTCGGCTCAATACTAACGAGTGATTCATCTTCGGGATCAGATGCTACTACTACGGGTATTTTGAAAATAATGTTGTGTGCAAGGAGCTCATAGTTTCAATCAGCTGTGGCTGTCTGATGATACAGAAGAGTACACTGTTTTCTACGTTTTCTTCTGCAGATTGGTAAACGTTCTCAACGACTGTTTTCGGAAAATTATACTATGTTCCTGCTACAAATGCGTGTTTGTTTTTAAGCATCGCTGATAAGATCCGTATGTCCAAACCGAATCTCATCCTTTCGTCACAATGTTCGTTTACGTGATTCATTACTGTTGTTAAGAAGCAGATTTACAGCCTTCACACCACTTTTTGCCGCCATGTAACTTACTAGGTCACGTGTGTGCTAACTATCGTCACGCTGTCCAAATTTAGACGGCGATAATCACATCAATCAGGAGTAGGACTCGCAACTTTGCGGTTGTTAAGTGGACGTCAGTTACCGCTGATCTGTTACGAACTTGGCCAGCTGAATTGAGTGTATATGCAATCTTTTAATCGTACTATAAATTATTGTATTGAACACCTCTGTTGTGTATGCTGTCGCGTACATCCTATTTTCTTTCCCTGGGATCAAACCGTATCCTGCTTCCTTTGTGTTTCTTATCTTACAGCCTGTCGATGACGTTCCAAAGTCGTCAACTATAATGTCTCTTGTTGAAGTCCTCGCCAGTTCTCTCCCAGGGGGATATCTCCTGCCAGCTATGATCAAAAAGCTAGCCGATTCCGAACCAGCCGATCCTAACTTATGGCGAACTGTTGCCGTTCGGCTGCATTCGACTGAGTACATCAGTGCTGCTAATTCGTAGCGCTTTTTATTTATTTTCCTCACGAATCTGTATGAATATTTATCACTCGAGAATTCATTTCTTAGTCTGCATGCTGTTCCATCTTGTGGTTTGTTTGTTTTACTGACAGCTTTTAAACTCAGATAACGATGTCGAGAGGGGAGCATTTTTTCCAGGGTAGCCTTAGTATATGCTACTAATGTAGCTTGCTATTGAGTTTAGGAAAGTGGGGCTGAGTGTGCCTGTGCAGCGTAAACAACC
This sequence comes from Paragonimus skrjabini miyazakii, assembly GCA_014338405.1. Taxonomy (NCBI): domain Eukaryota; kingdom Metazoa; phylum Platyhelminthes; class Trematoda; order Plagiorchiida; family Troglotrematidae; genus Paragonimus; species Paragonimus skrjabini miyazakii. Next base: position 12,116 of record JTDE01021944.1, on the reverse strand, counting down.
CTGTTAACAACGCTGTTCTCTAGTTCGAATTTGTGCAGTCCCAAATACACCTGCTTTAGTTGACATAACTCAATGATGTCCGGCTACATGTTACTCTTGTTTTACACTTACAAGTAACTGCTTAAGTTTAACTAGCTTTGTATGTATTATGGTCATTTCCGTTTATTATGCTGTTCGGTACAGTCCCGTCAACCAGAAACCAAATTAGTCGGTTGTACACCTCGACCAATAGTACGTGAACTAGCTGTTCAGGACAGCCGTAAGAATTGGAGGAGGCACCGCCACTTCTCTTGATTCGGCAACTTGACAGTTTCACTTATGAAAGCTTAGAAACATTAAATAGATAGCCATTGACAATCTACGATCTAGCCTACCAAGCCCATTATATCCACGTTGGTCTTCAGCCTGTGCTACACTTTTCGCTTTTTCATGATGCCTCACTTCATCTGTTGTGTTGTTTTTAATGGCGATTTAGGCTGATTGTTTATCTCGTACAACTCCGAATATGTCCGACAAATGAACGGTTGTCGCATTTGATCGTATATCTAATCGATTGCGCTGAAACCTCTCATGGGCGATAGGATATTGGTCCTGCGCGCCAGAAAGACATAATGGATGTTGTCGGACTGTGAAACTCAATATACTACTCATGCCACTCACATTTCTAGACTGTAATGTAGAATCGAATGTCTAGGTCTTCGAATGATTACTAAAGCTTAGATGTCTTTTTTTTCATCCCACCGTCATATCACGTTATCTTCTCAGGATTAATATTGCTTCAGGTTTAATTCCTGGGACACGAATTAAAAAGCGCTATACGGATTGCTGTATATGGTTCCAAACCTCTTAGTCTGCGCATACCAATTCCGACATTATTTCGGTTTGTAACTACCCCTCGGCGGACAAATTTGTGACTTTTTCCACTATGAAAGTAAAATACACTTTAATCGAATTTTTGCAATTGAACCCGCTTATAACACAACTTCGAATGCACTAACCATATACATGGATAAACACTCACGAAGTAGTGACCAGTTACCGACTGTAACATCTTTCAGAAAGTCAATTGCTGCACGTGCGCTTTCACGAACCGCTCGCTTTTCAGGATACTTATGAGTTTTACTGCAATATAATTGGAAGAGGTGAAATCATGGACAGATTGGGGTGCCTCGCAACAGTAATGTCAACGTTGAGGTGTTGTACAGTCTTCAGATTATAGACCCAATGGTTACGTTGTATTGAAACTCGTAATGCATTCCCCCGATTTATGTTATTACTGATCCGGTGTTCAACCGAGCTTTCAACTTGCTCGCGATTGATCATACCGGTTTCTTCTGCTCACCGTCTTTTTAAACTTAACTATGCGCAGCTGTTTGACTTAGTTCAGATTAACTCAGCTTTATCCGACCTATGATGTCTGTGGGGAAGTATTTTGAATGACCAGTAGATTTTGGTTTGTTTCATGGAACATTCACTCAGTGCATTGTTAAGTGTTTACAGATGCTGAGGTCAACAATGAACCTTACAGCAGCCCCCGTTGCTACTTCTCTTGAAACGGAACGACCCTGCTCAGGGCTACACAGTAATTATCTTCGTTTAAGAATACAAATTCAACGCGGTCTGTGAAAAACAGCAATCCACCTCGCTCATTCCATACGAAGTTCACCGAATGTTTTTTTCCCATACAAACCACAAACTTACTGTTAGCAGGCGGCAACCTTAAATTAAATAAGGGATAAAATTCAACTTCCATTGGTCTCGTGATTCTGTCTGCTTTGATTTTCAATAAAATGCCGAAATCAGCAAACGAGTTCTCAGCGTTATAATCACAAAGATACGGGTGCGTGTGTTCATTCTGATCCCAATTTTACGGTAAGTACGTTGTGTACGAGTATTCTGCCGGCAGACGCATTTGACGAAGCAGTTTCCAATCTTCCACGATAATACATTTTTGTAAAATCCTCATCTTTTTTTAACTTCTTTCACACCGTTATCCGAACGTCCCCCGGTTTTCTTCACAACCGGCCACTTACCTACTTTCAGATGTGAGTGGAAAATGCTTGGTGGGATTCCGTCCCCAATCGTCAGCACTCGACAAAATCGCTGATGGATGGTATCTAGTGTGTACAGTCCAACAGTCAGCAACACTGCTTAAGTAGCAGGTCGGACTGTTCATGAAGGCTGGCGGCCACGAACAAACAAACATCATATAGTGTCCGCGCGACCGAGTGGAGTCTGAGCGATCTGTTGAGCTAGAACGAACTAATACATCGATCGCACGGCTGATAGCATGACAGATCTGATTAAGTTGTCTTGTCCTGCGAGGCACCCCTTGTTGTAGGAAGATGACTAGGAACTCCAGTTACCATCCCGCAACTGCAAACAGTAACCTTGAGTGTTATACAGTAGTAAGAAACAGGATAAAACGTCTCTCGGTAGACCCGTACGTTACGGGACAAAGTTACTCTGCGACGTGATAAGAACCGCTGGAACACCACAGTGATAAATCTGGGACGAGCACACTTAGTTTTCAAGTTTTTGGCAAAAATTCTAAAGAAATGGGGAATTTATTGGATGTGTCATTTCCAACAACTATGGTTGCCCGAAGTTAACAACCATCCTCCTTGATATCTTGACGTTATCGTTGTCCGGAAAACCCCAACGGTATGGCGATCTGTCATATTTTCGGTTAAAAATCCAGTCAGCACGTAGCATTGTATTCGTGCAGTAAGCAGGCAAAGTAACAACACAGAACATATACATAAAACAAGTCAGAAAAAGAGGACCAACGGAAATGCACAGATGTTGCCATGTAGTTCGTTTAGCTCGAACTTCCGGTAATGACATACGAGGTTGGTGGTATCTATCGGAAGCAAAGTATAGAGAAACTTTACTAGTAAAGTCTGAGCTGAATAGAAACATATTGGGAATGAGGAAGATAGTAGGCTGGTATTGCACGATTTATGTCCGAACAAATTGTGCTGCATTTTTACGAGTGCATACTACAGACCATTTATATATCAGTAGGAGAAAGCGAACAAGATACTAGAGAAAGTCAATTGTCAGGGTACACAATCATTGTCACTACCAAGGAAGCGACAACCCTACAAACAATTGTTTCAGAACACACAACACAGGTTTGAACTTTCGGATGGCAACAGCTTCAGCACGGGGCAGTGTTCGCGTGATTATTGTAAATGATAGCGGAACATTGCATGCTATTGTTGTTTTACTGCATAAATAATTACATTGGAATCCGGAATGTTATGAACAAAATCACTGAGACAACTGCATTGTATGTTCTCGCGAAAGAACTAACCAGATGACAGTGAATAAGTTGACACCTCGGTTGTTCATTTGCAAGGTATAGGCGCCTTGATGTTTTATGTTTGAATGTAGTAGTCAGGTCCCCTTCCCCTCCCTTTCTTTTTTCATCTGTCTTCCTATATAAGGTTTTCTTTTTTCGGATACTTGTGAACAGTGGTGGTGTTGTTCGTAACTCAGGTTGATAGTTTTGGTATTGGTATGTTCGCCGAACTTCTGCGGTATTCAAGTTGAAGGTGTGTCCAGTTTCATCCTCGTGGACGGAGATCAAAGGAAATTGATCGTGCCTCTTGATGGCTAATTCGTGTTCATGTATTCGTGTTGATAACTTTCGTCCGGTTTGGGCGACATATTGTTGTCCACAGTCATTGCATTGGATTTTGTAAATGACGTTTCTTCTGTCGGCGGGTTTGAGTTGTTCCTTTGGTTTTGATAGTAATCTTCGTAACGTTGCCGTAGGCTTGTGTGCTAGCGTAATACCATGTGGTCTCAGGAGTCTTGTGGTCATTTCTGATACTGTTTTGATGTATGGTAGTACAGTTCGTTTTGTTGGTGGTTCCGTGGAGTTCGAATTTCTTTTTTTCTGCAGTAAACTCCGTCTGATGAAACTTCGTGAGTATCCGTTGCGAAGAAATACTCGGTACAAGTAGTTTTCTTCCTTTCTTCGAAGCTCGGCGGTGCTGCAGTGTGTTTCAGCTCGTTTGAACAGAGTTCGAATGCGGCTGCTTTTATGGCAGACCGGGTGGTTGCTGTGAAAACTAAGGAGTTGGTCCATGTGTGTTTCTTTCCGGTAAACTGAGGTCTCCAGTGTTCCATCAGGTTTGCGGCTGATTAGGACATCCAGGAACGGTAGCTGGTTGTCGGCTTCAATTTCCATTGTAAATTTGATATCGTTGAAAACGTTGTTGAGCATTCTGAGCGTTTGAGGATTACGAATGTATTGTCAACATATCGTATCCAGAGTTTTGGTTTGATCGCTGGTAGCGCGATATTCTCTAACCTCTGCATGACCACTTCTGCGATGAATCCGGATATGGGAGAGCCCATTGGGGTTCCTTTGAGTTGTTCGTATAATTGACCATTGAATTTGAAGTATGTCGATAGACATAGTTCCATGAGATTGCATATGCTTTCCGGTTTCAGTGATTCATTCGGTCGGGGATTTTCTTCCAGTAGCTTTCGTAGTTTCTTTGGCAAGGGTAAGGTCAATGGATGTGAAGAGTGCTGTAACATCAAACGAGATCATTGCTTCGTCTTCTTCTATCTTGATATTTTTCAGTTTGCTCAACAATTGCAGAGCATTGCTGATGGAATGTTCTGATCCGTCGATGGGATGTCGTAGTCGTGTGAATAGGTCTTTGGCCAAATTGTATATCGGTGTTTTCGACTGTTCACAAGTATCCGAAAAAAGAAAACCTTATATAGGAAGATAGAAGAAAAAAGAAAGGGAGGGGAAGGGGACCTGACTACTACATTCAAACATAAAACATCAAGGCGCCTATACCTTGCAAATGAACAACCGAGGTGTCAACTTATTCACTGTCATCTGGTTAGTTCTTTCGCGAGAACATACAATGCAGTTGTCTCAGTGATTTTGTTCATAACATTCTGGATTCCAACGCTCTGTGTGAAACAACCGGTTCCCGAGTCAGCCAACCCCAACGTTACCTATGAATGTCGATGTAGATGCGGAGGATCCTACATAGATAGGACTGAGCGCCAGTTGCGAACCAGGGTTATGGAGCACATCCCGAAGTGAGTCAAGAAACAGGTAACGCAAACACGACGTCACAGCCGGGCATAGAAACAGGAAGCCTGCATCATCCATTGCACGTCATATTCCAATGACGCAACACCAATGGGATCCTACAACGGCACTTCGCGTTATCTATTCAACGTCACACAGGCGAACTGCGATAATCGGGACTACGTAATAGTAATGGGACTTGTACTTAGCTCAAACCCAGGGCTAGTTTCTACGCAGTAGTAATGACGCAGCACATCAGCCAACAAAATGGTAATGTAATCGGCATGTGTACAGTGTAATTATTTATGCAGTAAAACAACAATAGCATGCAATGTTCCGCTATCATTTACAATAATCACGCGAACACTGCTCCATGCTGAAGCTGTTGCCATCCGAAAGTTCAAACTTGTGTTGTGTGTTCTGAAACAATTGTTTGTAGGGTTGTCGCTTCCTTGGTAGTGACAATGATTGTGTACCCTGACAATTGACTTTCTCTAGTATCTTGTTCGCTTTCTCCTACTGATATATAAATGGTCTGTAGTATGCACTCGTAAAGATGCAGCACAATTTGTTCGGACATAAATCGTGCAATATCAGTCTACTGTCTTTAATCAAATTCTTGACGGGAAAAGAATGCCTCATATTGGTAATATAAGACAAGAAGCAGTTTACTATATTAACATATATTACTATAGGAGGAAAAAGCGAAATAGGAATTAAAAGTTGAATCAAAAAACAAACAAGACATCCATCATGTATTGCACCGAAAAAGGTTGGAGAGAAAAAATGTAGAAGGCCACAAAGACCAAGACCTTTGAAAAAGAGGGGATGAGTTGCTAATCCACGATTGTCACTTTTTATTGCTTACGAAATGCTCGATTTAACTAGCACAACCTATTCGAGCCTGACGTACATGTCGTCTTTTCGACGGCGGTGTACTGTTAGTACGTTGGTGACCTAACAATTCGTGTCTGCCAGCGCGTTCGCGGCGACACTCATCGCAACACTCACAATGGCCTGTTATCTGTAGCACTTTTGCGAACCACGCACTTAAGTTAACGACCGAAGGGCTGTGGCTCATTGAACATTCAAACGCCCGCCTGGATAGTATTAACCCAAACCGTCAGGTCCAAGCTAGGTCCTCCCAATATCTAAGGTCGATATTACAGCGCGAAAGAGTTGCTTGGATAACTTCTTGATATCTCCGTTTTTAACCACCTGGATTTCGCATAACTGATTTCGCTTGCTGGTGTAGCAGCTGTTTTGAAATTTAGTCGTCGCCCATCTTAAGGGCATGTCCTAACCAACGAAGCCGGTTGAGCGTCAACATGACTTCAATCCCGTCCGTGTCAGCCGGACGAATTACCTCAGTGTTCGGAACCGTGTCCGACTACCGGATGCACAAGATACATCTTAAAGTTGCACATGGAAGCTGCTCAAATACCGCACATTTCGTTGATATAACGTCCAAGTTTAACTGTCGTATTGCAGTGTAGACAGCACCATTGGGCGATAGATAAGCAGTTCGGTTTTCATCCTCAAGCTGTAGTTCTTCCAGGCACGTCTTTCAAGACGTTCGAAAGCAGCTCTAGCCTTCACAGTCCACGGATAGATGTGTCGACAGATTGCTACCCACGTATCAAAAGTCTGCCTAGCTATCCACAGTATCGTCTCTGCTCGGAGAAGACTGAACTAAAGAAAATGTCTTACCTGTGTTGATATCCAGGTCACATTTGGTTATTGTGGTCAATCGTTGAAGTTAATTTTCGCCATACATAAATAGTGCACTGTCATCTGCGAACAGCGGCATACGAATCGTTGAAGTACTTAGCAGGCTAGGGGCGCCGAAACGTTGAGTGCTCAGCAAGCAGCTGAAAAGCAACGGTTAGCATAACAGTTACACACAGACTAAATAGCGTTGAGGTTAGGACACAACCCTGCCAATGGCAATATAAAAATCACCGTGGTCGATCCACACGATTGCATCTTCGCTGTCATGCCCACGTGAAGCTGTCTGATTAAATTGACGAACTTACCTTGACATCCAAACTTACCAAGCATCATCCACAGCGCCCAACAGCTCATAGAATCAAACGCACTGGTAAAATCCATATACGGGTCATAAGGCGGCTGGTCGCTTTCACGGCAATTATGGGTTTGTCAATCAATGAACATCGTCGATTTTATTGCAACTCGCTCGAAATTCACACTGTCCCTCGGAAATTGGTTCCCGTAACTTCCGCATTGGTTCTGTGCAGCAGGATTCTTGCTCCGCAGACTGATGCCCCGATAAGTATCAGTGCATTGCTTGCCACCCTTACCTGTAAATAAAAGTACGATAAAGGCATTCCTGAAACCTTATGGCATTTCTTCGTGCTCTCAGATGGAATGAACCGGCTGGAGCAAAGCGCGTCCCAACGTCGGTCAGCGATTCTTCGGGTTTCTACCTGGCAATCCATCCTCGCCTGCAACTTTTCCACTTCGTTGTTATCCAATCGTTGTTTGCATCTCTGGCAAATCTGGGGTGTGCGCAAGTAAAGATTCGAAGACTTACTGCGGCAGGCTGTTCACGGTTATTCAATCAATAGTAGCAGGACGGTTTAGTAGGCTACCACAGCGTTTACATCAGACGTTCTTGATGTGCTCTGGCTGGGTGCACGAACAGTCGGTGTCTGCGTCAATTAGTACTTTGGTAGACTGAACGGATAGCCCGGAAATCGCTTTAAACGAATCGTAGAACGGTTTATGTTGTCGGCGATCGGCGTACGTTTTGCATTTGCTCACCCTGCTTCCTCCACCAGTCGTCCTCGATTCCGCGAACACGTTCGGCCATTTGACGGCGAGTACTGTAGAATGTCGCTCTCGTCTTCATTGTCCGGGTTCTTTGTGGAAATAGCAAACGCCTCATTTTTTTCTCCTGCCAAAATGAATGCAACAGTGTTGTTGTCGAACTAGTCCGAGCGTTTCTGGCCCGGGATACCTATCGTCTCAGTGGTTGCTGTCGTGATCTTTTCCCCTAGGTGGTGTCATGTACTGTCAGTCTTAGTGAATACGGAAGCGTCTTTCGGACCAATGGCAATTGCACAGTGAAATACCGTCCTCATCTTTGAGTTCCCCAAACGTTTAATTTCCAGTTTCTGCCCTTGGTTAGATGACCTACAATAAACACCTGCAAAAATGAATAAACAATAAACCGTGTTACGTTCGCCTCTGTGTACCACACAGACTTACACCCACACACCTGTGCCCAAGGTCGTCTAGTTAGTAGTCCGACCAATCAGTATGCAGGTCTAGACACACACGAGCACGGGCTAGATGTGCACGGCGTCACTTTTTTCCCCAGCCAGACTTAATGTAGCGCTGCGCAGTGTGAGGAGTGTGTTAACCGGCGCAGATTAGCGTTGGTGGCTGTTGCGACTTCTCACGTTCACTTCGTACTGGTATACGCAAGGGTGGTTTGTTGGCAGGACGCGTACATCAACGCCCTGCATCCAATTTTCTTACGGTCTTTAGGTACCTAATTAACAGAAGTTTTCAACTGTAAGATATCCGAACCAAATTTAGTAAAGATGAAGTCAGATTGTTTGGTAAATCGACTAAGAATAACAACGTTACGAGCAAATTGTAACACACTACGTTTCAACCACCTCGGGTGGCCTTCCTCAAGAGTATACAGTCGAAATCACACTAGTTTCGATAAATTCTCTGAACGTGTGATCAAGGCGTTAACCATACAGATGACTGCTGGTTTGTATAACACGTTTTTCATACGTCGAATATCATTCCTACGAACTTGAGGCTTGTCAGTAATTATTCCTTCACCTAAGCTGATTTGAACAGAAAGATGCTTCACACTTTTCAAACTTGCCGCTGTGGTTGTCTCACCACATTGGAGAGCTTCCAGTCATTTAACTTAAAAAGACGTAACTATTATGCTGCGGTGCATTTGCAAGTGGTTCCAATGTAGCCATCCCGAATTTCGTCCATAGTCTCATTAGATACTCGAGGGGTTGAATAGGTACCCTAATCGCCTTAGTGAGTTTGTCTTAATGTTAACAAGTGGATCAGTTTCTGATTGCCTCTTCCACGTTTTGAGTTCAACCTTGGCCATCAAAAGTATTCACGAATACGCGTTTTCGTCCTTTCTCATCATGACTAATAGCTGTCACATCTCCAATAAGAGAACGTGGTATGACAAATAGATATATCACAAACTTCTTAACTGTTGCACAACAAACCTGGTAGTAGTTCGGGCTAGAGACCGCTTTTATCGAGCTTTATCGATTTATGTTCGCGGACGTTCGTAGGAATCAAACTGTCCTCTATATTACTTTGAATAGATTTCAGAGTTATGAACGCCAGGTAAACATTGTTTACGGCCGCAATCATTTATAATTATTCTGGATCTTCATTTTCGCCTTTATTTTTCATAGGTAGACAGAAAATGCACTGGTCATCTGATTCTGATGTTCCCCGTTACGACGAACTTCGAAATCGTAAGTTAGTGAACGCGCGTATCACCGACTAAGCCGTAGAGAGAAGAGCAGTTAGAGATGCACAGTCCGAGCGGAAAACCAAACGGCGTCCGTATAGACAGAGGTGCCATTTTTCACGAGTTGAAACACGTGTGAGGGCTTCTTCTTCACATGTGGAGTACTTTCTTTTTTATTGGCTATCAGTGCCCGGGTTGTATATGCGACTTATTTTCTCTTCCCGTTCTGCACGTGTGTTAAAGTGGTGCCAAAGTGACATCTGAGGCATCAGTTGATACGAAAGTTGAGCACTGCCCTTCAAAAATTGATAGCGTGGTTGTGGAAGCAACCATTAGGCGGATCAAAAAATAGGCTTTCTGCTGCTCGGAACTTCAAACGAACGACTCACTTTGCCGGGATAGCTTATACAAAGCGTCAGAAATTGTGGCGAAATTTTTGAAACTTCCCAGTTAATAGAAACAAAAGCCAAAGAGCTGATTAATTGGTTCCACAATTTTATTGCTCGGGACACTCTAGAATAGCAGGCATATCCCCATTATTAAGTTTAACGCCGACAGTTGAAATCACATGGTTAAGAAACTAGATGTTCCCTACAACAAACGGATACTTTTGAAGGTTAATTCGTCAATCTGGGTCATTTAATCGGCAAAGCGCATAATGTAGGTTAGCATCATGGTCAGAAGATATTTCAGACAGCCGAATGTCATTCACTCATGTGACAGAATTTTAAATCAGCCTACGCAACTATACCGAACATTTCTGATGATTCAAGGGCACTGCTGAGTCCGATTGATAGCATCTTGTAAAGATACGTGCCGTCATATTTGAATAAAAGAGAGAAAAGACCATTTGAAAATTAGCACTTTTAGTATGAAGTTTTGAGAATACTTGTGCTCCAGATAGCTTGACAATTTGTTCGTCCGCAGTAAATAATGCAAACTTCTCTATAGGGATGTTACGTAATTCACTGGGGCGTATGAACATATCCTTCTTCAAAACTACACTTATTCCTTGCGCTCACTTTGAACAACAAACCGACTCGATCAGATTCTATCGAGTCATTCATTGAAACTGCCGTTTAGGAACATGGTATTTGTATGTTCTAGGACAGGCACAGTCATTTCCTGACTTATTCTGCTACTTTGACGTGGTGGTCAAGTTTGTCCGCTTCATCGATCAAGAGGACTGTGTTAACTGATACTCCAGCCTTATCAGGTGCAAGTATATCAGTCAGGCTAAAGGAGAGCAGACAGAAAAAAGCCCTTCCACTCATAAGATTATATATCGCACTACTGACCGCGTAGAAGTGCTTAGGCAGTGAGGCGCAATCCTACGGTCATACAGCGGAAGTATTCACTGAACATCACTTGCAGTTGATCTAACCTGTCGCATAACCATAGAATGTCCAGTCGACCCTTTGCAAACAGAAGCGTTACACACAAGTTTCGGTCTTGTTAGAGCTCGTCAATAGTGCATACCTTTGCTTAGATTACATACGAAGCTTTCCCGAGGCGATTTTGCTGACCACTGCACCCTTGACCTCATATTAGGCATGACTGAATCATCATTTGTAAACACTAAGCCAAATTCGGTTGTGAGAACTATGCAAAATGTCCGGCTGCCTCGAGAGAAGACACTGTAACTGTCCTGTTAACTCCAGCCGATGTCCCCTAGACCACGATTTCTCTCCAAGTTGAAATCATTTGTTCACCTTTGAATCATTTCATCTGGATGGGGTCTCCCAAGAAAACGCTCTCTTCTATTGTCCGGTAGGTCCCATTTTTCAATCACAGACTCAGTATGGCAGCCCTCAAGACAACTTCCAACATAAACTCACAACATAAACGGCCGGAAAGTATCAGGAGTTGTCACAGCACTGACATACCGGCCCACTCATTTTCACCCTCCTCCTCCGCAACAGATTTTCATCGATTCAAGCCAACACAACCAGTAAACGTTGACGTTTCCAACGTCCGCGCTCCCAGACAAATAAGTCCCCTCTGACGAACACACTCTCAAATCTGTAACTGGACATGTAGTGCATCTCCGGAACGAACATTGACAACCCTCGCTTTGTCACTCAATTGAATCCGCCCGTCGATAATACTGTGAATCAGCAGCTCTTTCTCAACGTCTCCAACGACCATGAAGCCGAATCTCACGATCCGGCTGGAGTGGGAAATGCACCGAACTGTGGGACAGAACAAGCCCTGCTCGACTGGATCCAAACGAATTGTCACTTGTGTACCATTAGACCGAGAACTTCAGTCAAAATCAGCTGGCACAGTCCGAAAAGACGTTGGTTATTTGTCAAATCCACATATGTTCCAACAGACAATTGTTCACACGCTGTCAAGAACACCATCTACCATTCCCTCTCTGATCTCCGCAGACTAACAAAACAACTCTGGGTTTGCTGATGATGTGAACGCACAACTTGGTCCTCGTACTCCGGCGGAGAATCGGTTAAGTTGTACATTTGGTGTTCGCGCGCGAAACACTAATAATAGCGATCGACTAATACGATTGTTCTCAGCCGTCGCATTCCCATA
>JTDE01021943.1:26898-37025 GCA_014338405.1 Paragonimus skrjabini miyazakii | reverse complement strand
TGTGTAATGTAATGTAATGTAATGTAATCCATAATTGGTGTATTGTACAATTAACAATTTTGAGTATGATATGCGTTTCACGTTACTATGTGTATACTGATCACGCTTTCTGAGCGTGTTTCTCACAAATGCGTTGAGAAATATACCATTATTATTATTATTATTATTAACTGTGTTTCCACCAGATTGAGGCCGTCTTTACCACCAGGTGGATAACATCTTAAGAAGTAAGATTCTCATATGCTGTGAAATCTCTTCCCCTTGATGTCGTCGCGGAAGTGGAAGACCTAGTGGAATCAGTCCCGTCCGATTTCCTCTACAACATTTTAAAAGACGCCATCATTAAACGGACTGGGAAGTCAGAATCTAAACTGCTACATGACTTCTTCAGCCCGTTCGAGCTAGGCGACCGATCCCCATCCTAGTTGTTACTTTATGTAGGATGCTTTTTAAGCTCGCGGAAGCTCGATGACGCCATCTTGAAGCAGTTGTGGGCGGAAAAGCTGCCGTCTGCGTTGCAACATATTTTCGCCGTAGTGAATGATGTTAGCTCAGTTGACAGATTGGCAGCTCTTGCGGACAATGTATCAGAAACCTCTCCCTCACAACCAACGTGCGCCGCAACCATAGCTGTCCCCACGTTCTCTCCTTCAGCCTCAAGTACTGATGATGGCTTAAAACATTCGATAGAGAAGATATGCCATCGTATGTACAGTATGGCCATTCAGATCAATGAGCTGAAAAAGCATCCACCCAGAAACCGTTCATGATCTGCACGAGCTAACTCTCGCAATCCATCAAGGTAGTGTTGATACGACCAAAACTTTCAACACAAAGTGAAGAAGTGCACCCAAACGTGCACGTTCTGAACGTGACAAGTGTTACCGTCAAACCGGCAAGCTATCCAGTAACGGCGCCGGCTGTCGCTGGCCCAGCAGGAGCTAGTCGCTTATTTTTCATCAGAGATCGATCGACCGGCTTGCGGTTTCTTATCGATACCGGAGCCGGGCTCAGCGTCATTCCACCGCAACCAAATGATTGACTTCAGTCTGGCCAGTACACTTTACAGGCAGCAAATCAAAGTCGCATCAAAACCTACGGGGAACGCTCCCTCACCGTCGATCTCGGTCTCCGGCGATGTTTTCGATGGATATTCCTGCTTGCCGATGTCCAAACGTCACTCATCGGTGCCGACTTCCTGGCACATTTCAACCTTTCCGTTTGTCAAGAGACGTGAGCTAATTGACAACACCACTACATGCACAGTAAACGGTGTCCAATCAACGATCGCATCACTCGGTATCCGACCTGCTCTTCCACCAACACCGTCATTCGCAGCACTGCTGAAGGATTTCCCTTCGTTAACTCGGCCGTGCTCACATGCCGAGGCGGTTAAACACAATATGGTACATCATATTATTACGCGTGGTCCTCCGATTTTTGCTCGTCCACGCCGTTTACATCCAGACAAAATCAAAATCGCCAAGGTTGAATTCGAGCATATGCTTCAGTTGGGCATAATTCGACCTTATAACAGCTCTTGGGCAACGCCACTGCACGTGGTACCAAGAAAGTCTCCGGGCGATTGGCGACCTTGCGGTGATCACCGTGCTCTCAAAAACTGCACAATCCCGGACAGGTACCCTATACCACACATCCACGATTTTTCCTTAGGACTCGCTGGCGCCAGTATTTTCTCTAAGTTAGACCTAGTACGCGCCTATTACCACATCCCAGTCGCGGAACAGGACATCCAGAAAACAGCAATTACAACACCTTTTTGACGTTTCGATTTCTCAAGAATGCCCTTTGGACTCCGTAAAGCGGCTCAAACATTTCAGCGATTCATGGAGGAAGTATTACGTGGACTCCCCTTTGCGTACGTCAACATCGATGAAGTTTTGATCGCTAGCCGCTCAAACGAGGAGCACCTTTCCCACCTGCGTGCTGTTTTCGACCGTTTCGCGCAGCATGATAGTAAAATCAACATCGACAAGTGTGCCTTCGGAGCTAATCCATTGAATTTCTTTGGACATCACATCGACCAAACCGGCATGACACCTTTGCCAGAAAAAGTTGAGTCCATCTCGACTTTTTCGATTCCCACTGCGGTAACCCAACTCCGACGGTTTCTTGGCATACTTAACTATTATCGACGTTTCATCCCTCATTGCGCGGACATTTCAAAACTTCAGACAGACCTGGTCGACTCCAAACGTGGATCAATCTAACTCTCACCCGGAGACAAGGCAACCTTTTCAGCTGCACTGGAAGTCTTCTGCCACGCCAACAAACTATGCTTCATCAGTTGCGATCCAAGTGCCCATCTCCTTCTCACCGCGGACGTGTCAAATGCTGCCGTCGGCACAGTTTTAGAACAATCAGTAAGTGGCGAACAACATCCCTTAGCCTTTATCTCACAAAAGATTCAACCAGCACAGATCAAATACAGCACCTTTGGACGTGAACTGCTGGCAATCTTTCCGGCGATCCGTTATTTTCGGCACCTTTTGGAAGGCCGACACATTGTCGTGCAAACCGACCACAAGCCATCGAAATTTGCTTCTCACGTCAAACCCGATCGGTACTCTCCGCGTGAAATCAGACATTTGGACCATATCTCTCAACTCACCACGGACATCCGACACCTACGTGGTGATGCTAACATCGTGGCGGATGCATTATCACGTCCTGATGTCAACTCAGTCCAAGCGCCAACTTCCTTCGACTCGCCTAAAATGGCTACTGCCCAACAATGCAGTGAGGATATGAGGGACGTTTCCATTTATAAGTCCTTGAAACTATCTACCATTCCCCTTGCCGACCCAACCTGGTGACATTCTGTGCGATACTTCAGCAGACAAACCTAGATCTTTTGTCCCACTTTCGTACCGTCGCACTGTTTTTTATAATTTCCACTGTTTATCTCATCCCGGAAAACGCGGCACATTGAGGCTGATTGCACAGCGTTTTGTTTGGCCCTCTATGAACAAGGACGTTCATCTCTGGTCACAACAGTGTATGGGGTGCCAAAGGAGTAAAGTGAACAAACATGCGGTTACCACACCTGGCACGTTCTCCCAGCCTGGCATCCTTGGCCCACTACCACCCTCCAACGAGTGTAGGTATATATTAACCGCAATCGACCGTTTCACTCGTTGGCATTTGACTGTGCCTATTGGAGATGTTTCGGTGGAGACATTCGCCAAAACATTCCTGGAACATTGGATCGCTAATTTTGGTGTACCATCTACAATCACTACGGACCGAGGCACCCATTTCCAGTCTTCTCTTTTTTGCAACTTCACGGAGTTACTTGGTTGTTCGCACATTAATACGACGGCGTACCATCTTTGCGCTAATGGCTTAGTCGAGCGTTTTCACCGACAACTAAAAGCTTCGATAACCGCGCAGTCGAACGCAACGATGTGGAACGAACGTATACCACTCATTCTCCTCGGAATCGGGTCTATCCTTAAAGAGGACATTGGCTATACTACCTCTGAATGAGTTTACGGTACCAACTTGCATCTCCCAGGAGAACTGATTCAACCATCGACTCACTAATATCCAGACACGGATTACATTTCACGTTTACGACAACACATGTCCGACCTTCGGTTCACGCCGACCCGTCATCACTGATGTCGAGAACGAAAATCTCCAGATTTGTTCACATGTAAATTTGTGTTTATGCGCCAAGACGCCATCAGGAAACCATTACAACTACGATATCTCGGTCCCTTCAATGTAGTTAAGTGTTGTAACGTTTTGCACACTATTTTCTATTTCAAAATTCTGATTGTTATTCACACTTTTCACTCTCCTCAACTTCACGTTTACAGCCAACGTTTAAACCAACTTAATCGAACTAATCGATAATCAGTAAATACAACTCACTCACTTCCCGGTTTGCGAGCCTTGCGTTCTCTCTACGTTCGGGTCGCTGGTGCACGGAATTTTGGAGAGTTAGAAGCTAACGGAATCAAGCGACTATTGTGGCAAAGTTCCTTGTTTATCCGTCATTGGAATTACCTCAGTTGTTGACCTCCAAATTAAATAGGAACGACACGACGGATTGTATCTGTTGGATACTGCATTTAATGTAGTGAAATTCTAAATTAAAGCACTTTAACGAACTATTGTGAGTCATTCGTTCCCTTTTTTATCACCTTTTTGATCTCGTGTTCATACATGAATTTTGTATAGTGTTTAGATCCGCTACAGCGTGACGAAAAACTCTTCATTATCGACAGGTCCGGACAAAACGAATCCGTTTCCATTGACCGACTAAAACCAGCCTACACAGAGAAGGATGTTGACCCACCCGACACGATGCTGACTGCCCTAGTAGCACGACCGTTCCCTGAGTGATCTTCGAGCGTTCCCTGAGTGTTCCCCGAGCGTTCCCTTAGTGATCCCTGAGAGTTCTAAGGAGACACTTTGGGAACACTCAGGGAACAATTGGCAGAAAAATTACGCGCTGCCCCATAATACGATTTAATGAATTGCCACCTACATTTCGAGTGCCTAATATACCCAACCACGATAAAATTTACCGTCTGCCTTCAGCAAGCCGACAACGAAAATTACATAACTTGGAATGATTGAAAAAACAATTATGATCAAACAATTTTTATAGTGAAAAATAAGCACACCGTGGGCAGTTGCCAAGTAGTCCAATATATAAAAATAAACATCCAGTTCTTCATCCATATCTGCAATGGGTTGTTGTTCATTCCATGCCATGACATCTGTAAAAAAAAACAAATTATTAGCACGAATTAGACGTGGAATATCTCGGCTAATAGGCAAGATACATCAATAACTGATTTGGACAATCTGATAGAGAACTTACAGTTTTTCCCGAAAATGAAGGAACCATTCATGAATACAGCCGGAATGATCTGGGAAATTCCGTTGAACTTGTGCAAAACCCACTCCCCGCACGTACTAGAAGCGGAATATCTCAGCTAATAAAAATGATACAGCAATCTCATCCAGAAAACCTCAACGCTCACATCAGCATTATTTGTATCCAGTACTTGTCAGCAATATTCATTGAAGGAACTAACTCGCAGGCGAAAATAATACATTCCAAGGTGCACAGCAAAATCCAACATGCACGACCTGCCGCCTTGGCGCGCTGTAAAATTATGCGTTTTGATGCGTTTAAACAAAACTTTTTTTGTACCAAAAACGCGTTACGATTAATTCTTCGATGGCATGCGAATTTATCAAAGCCAATATCAGTTCAAAGAGTGCGATAAAATGTCTAATAATGGTTTCTGGTGAGTGTTCCAGCCGAAACACTCAAAAATCACTCAGGGAACGGCTGAGTGTTCCAGTGTGCTACTAGGGTGAAAGACACCCTTCCCCACCCCCGACAGTATCACATCCATATGCAGCCTAGCCCCCTTGGTCTACTGAACAATGCACCACACGTAGACGGCGGTCTGTACATTGGCAGAAACACCCGACAGATTACAATACGTGATATGGCTACTGAGCGCTTGGTTTGTTTCTTCTTCACTGCCGTCCTTTCACCGTTTTTTTTACCCACAAACGCTCTGGTGGGGAAGTTCTGTGAAGTTTTCTACACCATTTTATATTTCATAAGTTTCGTTGTTATTCGCACTTTTTACTTTCCTCAACTTCACATATACAGCCGACGTTTAAACCGAACTTAATCGAACTAATCAATTATCGATATATCGATTGTATTTATAAATACAAAGCACACTTCTCGGGTCGGAAGCCTTGCGTTCTCTCTGCATTCGGTGTCGCTGGTGCACAGAATTCTGGAGAGGTGAAAACTAACGAAATAAACCTTCATCAAGTCCTGGATTTGAAATTGAAAATTGAAATTGAAACCGTCTATTGCGGCAAACTTCCACCTTTATCACCCTTTTGAACTCGTATTCACACCTGGATTATGTGAAATGTTTAGTTTCGCTCACAACTTCAATCTCATTGGTTGAATTGAAGAGGGCGTGAGCTTACTTGCGTGGTACAATAACCTTAAGCTGTTGCGCCTCCGGATGGATGTAGGCGTGCCTTATGGCAATCTTGAGCGTAAGATTGATTCTACACTTGTACGGCTGGAACGATTATTGGTACAGGTCGGTGGATATAAACCTCTACTGGAGCACAATGCCAACTGTGCGGCGTTCGAAGTTAAAGCCAATTTCGACAGCTTACTGGATGCTCTCCAGCAACGGCAGCATGTTCTCCTGGGTCAGTTGGAGGAGGTTCGCAGAGAGAAAATTGCCTTAATTGATAGGTAGGTTTTTTGCTTGTTTCTTCCTGTTCTTTTAGCCAAAAGCAAGCCATTGATGCACTTCGGGCGGAAATAATATCCGGTGTCTGTAATAGATACACGGACGACTCACGCATCCATGATTTACTCGAGAAAGCTGAATCCGCCGTTTTAAGTACAAGCTCTGCTCCTTTTGTTTTCTTTCGAAATGAACGGTCACTGCTTCCACGTGCGATTGCTAATTATGGTCGCATTGTGTCTCGTTATTGCGGCCATTTTGCCGACCCCGGTCAACCATCTACGTGCCTACCACTCCCGCTGGAGGAAGAAGATGATCATGAAGATTCACATGAAAAACTGGACGTTTTCACTCGCGCCATTGGATATTGCTTGTGCGAAAAAAAAGGTCTTCGCCCGTGGCTTGTAAAGAGTGTTCAAAATAGCGATTATAGCTCTAAGTTTCATTTATCTAAAGGAACTGCTTGTGTACTGCATCCGGTTCTTCCCTGTCTTGTCGGCACTAAAAAGAACGCGCTTTCAAAGAAGGTAATTTTCCGGTTGTTTCTCCTGTTCACTTTGATTTAGCCACTTAGCTACGAGCACGTGTTTGTTTTCAGCTAGCATCGATGTCCCCTTGTGTTTTCTAACCGTCCCGGTAACGTCCTATTTTCAATCGCACATGCACATTCTTAAGTTGTAGGACTAAGTAACCTCGCTAGTGGCCGGCCAATTTACGTCTCACACATTGTGTACATATAACCCTGTTTTTATTCTACAAAGGGCTTGCAGAAATGCATTATCTCAGGTTGTTACGACATTGATCCGCAGCTGCGAATAGAATGTGCACAATAACAGTCGTGTGAAAAAGTAGTCCGATGTTAACTCGTCCAACTCTTTTTTGCGATCCGCTGGTCAGTTCACCTGGTCGGAACACCGATTTTTATGATCGATAAGGAAGGCGACGAAGGGTCGGTGTTATATAAGAACAGGCATCCGTAGAACAAACTCCACGCTGAAGCATTTACGCACCGATGATTTCACCCCGCTTGTTGATGAAACGTTTGCGACGTAAATGCCAAGCTCGTCAAACATACCAATATCAGGGCGACAAGAGATTAGAAAGAACTTCGAAATGTAAGGAGATGGTTACCAGAGGAGATAATAGAGTCGAAGCTCAGCAGCATACTGAAAAAACGTGACTTGTCACTAATGAAGAAAGGAAATGAAAGTAGTTTCGAACTTATAATTCTCGAATAGATAGGTGGACGATGTCAGTCGTCGAGGGACCTTTTAAAGCAGTTTGAGGGAGTGCCTTTACATTATTCCCAGTTAACCTATCCCACAGGACTCATAATTGGGTGGCGAAGCTATGCTGTCTGTAGGCAGGCGTTCTTGTGGCATGGACTGAGGATGTCTGTTTGCACGAGTTGCAATCTATGGATGAAAACAACCTGGGTAGCTAAGTCATGCGCTGTTCCTGTCTCAGGGTGCTTAGTAAGACAGAATATTACGCTTCTATCGCAGACGTAGTCTAAATATCGCACCTCAATACTGTTCCTTGTGACGTCAGTGTGAATATAACATACCCGAACACAGCCGGTTGTTGTATACTCGCTAAATAACCACTATCCTTGGCCAGATTAACTGGAATACAAGTGAAAAATGCCGTTTTCGTGCTGGATGGTACCGTTTCACATCTTGACCCTAATGCCGCCCATCGTTTCGATGAGCTGAGGCACTTTTGTGTTTAGCTAGATTAAAAGAACAATATCTCATCGCTAAGAAGCAGAGCGAACAACGGCTGTCTTAGGTTGGAGGTGAGATTGAACTTGGCAGGTTACGGTTACGCTCTGCTGAAGGGGCTGAATCCGGGTCGACCAGTTTGGTCTCATCTGAAGTAAAATACTGTCTGTATCAGTTAGTCCTGTAAGACAGATTCCTTCAAGGACGAATAATTAGTGCATTTGACGATACAGGGAGTTGCATCTGTGTGTGCTTCTCTTGCGAACCTACGCAAAGTCGTGCCGGAATTCTTCACTAGAAACCTAACGAATCATCGAAGGCTTGTACATTGGCTAAATGCTTGTGTGAACGACAATGGAATGCAACGAGTATTGGTCACTGTTTCTTCTCACACTATTCCGAAAGTCGAACAACATAAACTGTAGACGATTACATCATGTTACCGTCCAAGTATGCACACTATATCTCTCAGTGGTCTAAGTGAGCTATTTGGACGAATTCGCTAATTGATAATGCATCTAGATGGTCAAGCTTGTGCTTCACGGTGTGGACGCTCTCATCATCTTAGCTATTAAAATGCAGGATTATGAGAAGCTCATCACAGATTGAGTTCATCGCAAACCTAAACTAGTACACCTTGAGGCAAAAGGTTGACTCCCGTTCAGAATAAGTGGGCAGTAGCTGAAGACGAGATAGCGTTGCTGGACTGCAAACTAATGTTTGCCCGTGAATGGAAGTCCATTGCATCTCAAGCTAGAATTGACGGCGATCGTTTTAGTCGCTTGTTGAATGAAATTGATTATTGAAGTGGTCGTCTCGGTCAGCTGTGCACAGACTGTAAACGAGACGTTAAAAAGCAAAATGTCTTGCGTCCTTCGTGAATCAAAATAATGCAGCGACTGTTGTTTTAGCCAATGCGATGAGCTTATCACAACACAGCCTAAATGAAATTCTGAGGCATATGTGACTACTTTTACGTCTAACCTCTTTTCCCTTTTCGTCTTCGTATTTCTAGACGATCACCCCTTGATTTCACTGTCTTACCTGAGCTACCGTTCGCATCAGTTTAATCCCTCTGTCTACTGACCCCCATTCACCTGTATTTTTGTGGTACTGTTATCCCTTACGACTTGTCACCCCATACTCGTCGCCTTTGTGTACGCGACAATCACATGGCCTATTGCTCGCTCGGTTGGTAACTGTCATCCTATTGGTGGCATTTACCATACCAGTACAGTGTTCGAGGTTTCTTTGAACCATCTAGGATTGGCTTAAATGGCTGTAATTTCGAATTCCCTGCAGCTGTGTGCACAACGTTCTTGCCGCTTGATTGTACAGTCATGGCTTCATCGCACTTGTGATTACTTAGCTGCTACTGTTTGCAATCCGAGGTGAATCTCGGGATGTTTCACGTTTCTTAATAAACGGGATAGAAGGCAGCGCAGTGGGATAAGCGGAGTCCGCGGACAAAAAGGAGACATTTAAGTTGGCCATGTCATTGTCCGCAACGTGACTTCAGTGCGCTCGCTATTGATCGCCTCAACGTGAGCGAGAAGATCTCGCTTTTTAGTTTAAAACACTGATGTCCAACAAAAAGTCATTTTCCGAATGTCTCTGAGAACTGCACAATCGGAATCAAATTTAAAGACAGGATGAAATTCGCATACCTTTCCTGCTCCAAGGTATAACGTTTATAAGCGAGCAATCAGATTTTGACTCCATCGTCAGTCGTTGACAATTCAACCCAGAATGTCCTTATGTCATCTGAACCACGATTCGAAGGTGACAACCCAAAATTTTGTACTGTTTGTAGCTACTTGATTCGTTGTCTGAATGATCTGCGGGTAATGGCGTGGTTGGCGAATGTCGTAAACAATTAAACTCAGTCATGCGAACACAACGGTTCCACGTCAAAAGCAGAAGAGCAAACGTTCCACACGATGGGCTTCATTCATCTAACAATTGGCGTATGAGAGCTGGAATTGGAAGTGTAATTGGATTTATAACTCAATGACGAAGCAAATAGAACAATAAATACGCCTGGAAATGTGAGTAGCCAATACGTGGTAAGCCACAGGGAAGTGATAGAGCATGTGTCATCATCATCATCATCATAGACAGCAAT
>JTDE01021943.1:10159-26798 GCA_014338405.1 Paragonimus skrjabini miyazakii | reverse complement strand
TGTTGTTGCTATCCGCATGTCTTATATATTCCAATGTTTTACGTTCGTGACTGAAGAGAGTAAACGAAATGTTAACATCTCGCGACGTATGTCTTCTATCGTTATTGGTGAATTGGATCAAGGGAACGCAGTGTTTTAATTATAACTTTTTAATCACCACCTAATTCTAATTATTTACACCAGCCGAAGTTGAAAATTTTTCGAAATCAATCGGTTCACTGCAATATAGTTTTTCATCATTTTTACGGGGTTTTCAGTGATTCCCGAATCTGTTTATTCCATCCTATCGTCGTTAAAAGTGGCCTAGAAATGCCTGTGCTCGGTGCTTCACCTTCTCCCGGATCGTTGATCAAGAACCAACTCACCGTTGTTTACTACGGTGTGTTCTATTCGTGCAATTGTCTACGTGCTCCGTTTTTACGATTGTGGTATTCAGTGTCATTATATTAAGATGAATGTCGTCAGCCTACCTCTTTAAACTGGTTTTCACTCTTAATTTCTGTTATTTAACCGCTTTCCTTTCGATTCCCTCGAGCACCTCATTAGCTCTGACTTTAGACCTTTAATTCTGAAAACTGAAAACACGCATTGTGACAATTTCCGTTTTGTTTTTAAGCAGGTAGAACTGGGTGATATGCCAGGCCTGTCGACAAGTCTTCCATGGATCACCGATTCTAAGCAGCAACAGTCGCAAGAGAGGAAACTGCAACGCCTGCCGCCAGGCCAAACAAACGGTACTACCAAAGACTGGCTGGTATCTATCTCGCATCCGTCCGTCGTAAACCTGTCCGCTGATGACGCTGAATCTGTTCGGTCGAATGATGCATCGTCCTTGTTCCCAGCTCATTTGACGCAATCAGGACGGATCGATCTTAATAAATGGCTTCATTGTGTTGAAACAAACCTCGGCTTTTCCCATTCCACTGATGTGGAACTATCAACAGAAGATGAATTGGCCGAAAATCTTCCTAGCGGCCACAATAATGTGAGTACACTTTATTCGAATATCTTATTTATTTGACATACACCTTCTTTCTGTCGCTTCCAGATACTGACATTAATGGACAGTCCGACGTGTTTCGCTGCTTCTCTAAACTTTATTGTAACATGCGTAGGTTTCTATGGTTTAACGACAACCCCACTGGCTATCAGATTGATAGCCATTGTTCCAAGCCAAGACTGCGACCAACTCCCTTTTGTGCGTTTTCAGAAACTTCGTTGTACCCTTATTCACGCGTAGTTCCAAGTCGCATAATAGCATGAATTGATCGGATTTATCAATGAAAAATCTAACCCTTTCAATTTTTGGTTCGTTGTGTTCCCGCAAACTCTTGGGCAATATGCATGAACAACTGAGCCCGTAGCTGGTTTTTCGCTAGAGGAAACACGTGTGGACGGGAACCCGTTAATTTATTGAACTAATTACACTGGGTTAGTGTCGTTCAGAGTCAGAGAGTGGTTCGATAAATTCCTTGTTCAGGAGTGCATTAGCAGACAATCATCAACGTGCAAACAGGCATGATAATGCGATTATCAACACTGTTATATCCTTTCCCTATATTAAAATCACATCACCGGACTTGTCTACGTTCATTTGGTTTGCTTTCGCCTGTTGATCGGCTTTGAAACGCAATCTACGGCACGTCGATCTTTCTGTGTCACTGTCTGGGCCACTTTCATGACAGTGACAGACACTGTCGTTGTGACGCTGGATCAAGCGTCCATCACGGGATTCAGCGTTGCCTGCCTGCACAACAATATCACAAACCCAAACCGTTTGTCCTGTTTGGTCTTGTGAAAGTTTGATGATGGGACTATCCTGAACGAAGTTGCATTTGTACTATTTGAGACCACATCTTTCATTTAACAGAATTGTTCACAGTAAACTTCAGATGGCAGCTGAACCGACTTCATCTGACGACTATTCTACGATGCCAACTGAACAGCACTTTCACCCGTAGTTTCGGTTAGTGTTGTGTTATAGATAGGAAGAAATCCACTCCATGCGGTTCTGAGTTGACGTGTTGTCAAGACCTTTATTTATCGTCTGTATTGCTTGCTATGTTAGGCCGTTCGATGTTGGGTGGGTGGGTGCTGTTTTAAAACGTTACATGCCATTTAGGTGAATAATTCCCTGGAGACCACCAATAAAAATTGCCCTTATCACTAACGATAGCGTTCAGAAAACACTGGAACTGGTATGCAAATTTACTGTCGTGGTTTCTGTCCTGGCCTGCGATACTGTGTGTACTTTGATCCATTTGGAATGTACGTCATTTATCAATGCGTGCATTTTAGTTTATCACTGTTGGACAAAATGGTTAAGAACAATTAGCGTGGGTCTAGCAAAAACGGAGCTCGACCCGCTCTCATGATTCGCTGTTTTTATTTGCATTCACTCGCTTCTTGCTATCGATTGCCTAGGCGATTTTCGATGTGTGCCTATTTTGCACAGATCTACACGTCTCATTCGGATCCACCAATCAGACTCTATACGCATCCTGGTCGTCGTACATGGTCCGACAAAAAATGAACAACGTAATTAATCTGAACTTATTTTGAAAAGAGCGTTGTGTTTGTTCTCATGTGTTACCACTGATTAAGTCTGTCATTGCTAAGGATGACGCCCCCATACTACTGTTCGCGTATTTTTGGTGGGCTTCTTGACACGTTGTTTTATCATCTGTTACCATGCTGTCGAAAATGTCCGCAGTTCCGCTTTCCTCAGATGTATTTGATCAGTGACTCTAGGAGTGCTTTTCGCGTTTGAAAACAGGTGCTCGGGGAAGACATTATTGTGAAACGATTTGAATGCTTGTACATAGTTGGATCGATGTGCTAGGGCATTTTCATCTTAAGGTGCGGGGACTGAATATATCCGTTGTGATTCTTTGCAGTTCACATCGGTGACGATGCGATCACATTTTCCAGTTGACCAACTGCGTAAACGGATTCTTGGTCGCCTTGTGTTGTAGAAATCCTCCCACCTCCTACCAGCTGTACGCTTATGATTCACCATGGTTTCCTTCCACCTCAACCATATAAGTACTGTTTTCGGCATATTAACAATCCCAGTATTCAAACCTGGGATTTGTTTTCTTCCACTTTCCAGTGGATTGCCCAATTTTTCGAACTTTTTCGGTCAACCTGTCGAGTTCGATGAGCTCATTAGACCGAGTAAACTTGTGTCCGAATGAATTAGCGACTTTCAGCGATGGCTGTGTATTTGATTGGTTCAGTGAAGTAACCAATAGCAACGACAAATTGCTACTGGGTAGTCGGGGATTTGGTTAATTTCAAGTTCAGTATCATTCACATGTGATCGCAGCTGTCGCATTCATATACTTTTCAGCCAGGCTCTTTCGAAAAGAAACACTAGACTCGAGTTTCGCTCTCATCAGGGCCCATCAATAGTGCATATTCTTGCCACGACCGGGATTAGAACTCAGGCCATGTTTTCATTAGGTAACGTTGTTCACCACTGCGTCGTTGACCTCATATTAGGCACAACCGAATGATCGAATCTAACTGCTCAACAACTTTCATTTGTGAACACTGATCAAGTTGCCCGATTGTCTTGAAAGGAGTCAGTACCTGTCGTGTTAACTCCAGTCCATAACCCCGCGATCAGGACTTCCGAAAGAGGTCGAAACCACTGCAAATGTGGTCAAATGTGAATGATGTTCAACTTGAAGTTAACCAAATCCCCCTCCTCATCAATAATCTAAAATATCGCCTAACAGGTTTAATAAGGTCGGAGATTTCGATCTGTCTCGGACGTTCTAATCGCTGGGTTATCGACTGGAGTTGCCAGGACGGTTACTGTGTCTCTCGAGACGATCGGGCAATCTGAACATTACTCACAATCAGTTGGGGTTGAGCGTTTACATATGATTATTCAGTCATGCCTAATGTGAAGTCAGTGGCGTACTGGTGGACACCGTTACCTAATGAAAACGTGGCCTGAGTTCTAATCCCGGCCGTGGCAAGAATATGCACTATTGATGAGCCCTGATGAGAGTGAAACTCGAGTCTAGTGTTTCTTTTCGAAAAAGGCTGGCTGAAAAGTCTTTATGAAAACGACAGCTGCGATTACATATGAATGATGTTCGAATTGAAACGACAACTTGCTCTGTTTATTCCGGCTGAGTGCACGTAAGTAAGGGCGTAGCGCTTTGCCGACGTGGACCGTACCATGTGCATGTCAAACTCGAGCCGGTAGACAGAATTTTGTTGCCCCATTTGTTTTTTGTTCAGTTAGGTGTATGTGTTCTGATAGTGGATTTAGAGTCATAGATTTAAAATTATTGACGGAGATTTCGTTTCGAACAACCAGCGTGTCCCATATTCTCTCTTGAACGCTCCAAGTTCTGGTCATCAAACGTTACTGCGAGTTGTTCTTTCGTGGTATGTTCCTGTTTGTCCGACTTGCAATATGTAGAATATTGTCCGTCGTAGTTTTCACGGTATGGTGACTTGACTGCTGGAATAGGTAGCCGTTTGCAAGACCTAATTCATTCTTGATTGTGAAGCTGTTCGCGCAGTCAGATCATCTGGTGGTTTCCAAACTCCTTGTTCCAGCTTAAACTGCAAACCACTGAATGTCCGCGTTAAATGCGAGATTTTTGTCGAAACCTTGTGTCATATGGAGTGCTTCGGGCGGCTCATGCAACAATTTAAGGATTTCTTTCAAGTGCATTCTGCTGAGTGCGTCCGTCACGTTTTCTTTCCTATGCGAATGTGTTATTTTCCAGTTGTAAGCTGATGAAAGCCATTTTTAACCATGCATACGCGGTAGAGCCATTTAGTTTAATATTTTATTCTTTATCAACAAAGGGTATGTGATTGGTAAATATTTTAAAAATTCACTCAACAGGTATTGATTGAGCTTTCTCCCGCTGAGTTCAATGGCTAGCGTCTCTTTATTCAGTTGAGCTTAGTTTTTCTGTCACCGCTATTGTTTTGGACGCAGACGCAATCCGTTCTACCATCCATTTAATATCTAGCACAATTCATTTCCAAGTATAAATCATCGGCGATGTTTAAGTGGTTTTCGTGAACTAACACATTAGTTATTTTGCTGGGCTTCTTAATGTAACCAAAAGCGTATTATTCGATTTCACCTTGTATCCTTACGTAATGACTGATAAAGAGGTGATCATGTCATATAAACATACCCATAAATGATTCCAACTCATCGGTTTCCTGCTGGGTTGGTGATTTCACCATTGACGTGAATAAGATGCAATTTTTGTGTCCAGTACGGATCCAAGATATCACACGTTTCCCACACATAAACGCACCTACGTTCGTTCGATTTTGGTTCTTTTTCTCTAGGTCGGGATAACAGTTGCAAATACCTGCACATGGTCGGAATTGGTGCACCTGAATTTAAGATAAGCATACGTGTTTAGGATGTCTTTAATTAGGCTGCACCTGATCCGTTGAGGGCTGGTGCGTGTTGGATACTTTCCGAATGGTGAACAATCACCTTAAGATTGTTCGATGTATGTGTTGACCATCGTGTACATTAGTCTAGGTCGATTTGTGTCCACGCATGACGTGAGTCCAGCTTGGACAGCTACTTGCCGCCTCTATTTTTGGCATCTTAACTTTCTACCTTTAACATGGGGTAATGTATTCCAACAGAGTTGTCGTAACCTTAGGATTAAGGTTATCCTAACCCAAAGAACACTATTCTGAAAGCTCTTTCAAGTAGTTTATGAGATATGGAGAATATGCCAATTAAAATATGACCACCTGTCTTCACGCTTTCTTCTAGGTCATATCTTTCTGTGTATACGAAATCATTTTTCATATAGGTCTCAGAGAAGGTACCAAATACATGTACCATCTATACACCGTTTTTTAGCTACTTTGCCCTGTTCGTAGTTCGGAGGAGAAGGGTTTCACTGAGCGTTATTTTTACCGGGTTATTTGTACCAGCATTTTTTGACGAGTTACAGCAATTGGCGACGAGAACAGGTTATTGTCCTGGGAGTGTATTGCAATCCTAAGTATTTATTTCTAGACCATTTTGACTGCCCCATGGTTCAAAGTACAGTTGGGCTTCGCTGACTCTCTCAACTGCTAAAACGTCCGGGTTATTGTTGATGCTTGATTATGATGATGATATTGTTGATGCTTGCAACAAATGGGAATAACTCACCTTGACTCGAGCTGTTATCACAAGTGTGACATTCCGTCGACTTCGGCGAATGTTCAGCCGATTGTGGTGTTTGGAAACCCGTCAATGACGATGGTATGCAATGCATCTCGTAGACGCTTGTAAAAGCTTGTATACACGACGGCATCAGCTGCATCCAGTCACCATAAATCTACTTCCATTCCAGCTGCCAAGCAGAACGTTTTAGTGACATGTTTAGACGCGCTTCTCGGAGTGGACGACTGTCGAACATCTTTCTAATGCACCACCGAGCGAAGCCAAATCTGCACACGCCAAGCGGACTCCCCTGCCAAAGCTGCTAGACTGCTACCGGATGTTAGTAATCGCATCAGAAACTTGCAACCGCGTTATGAAAAGCGGTTACAATCAACGGCATGGAACGGTTAGACGTAGATCAGATCGTCTTAACACAGGATTATCGAAACCATCCCGTCGAACGAATCCTGGGTGGTAACGGACGGAAGCTTGAGAACATCTTCACAGTTCAGACCGAAGTAGAAGCTTGGGTGCTCTTTGTCAACTAGTTTTAGCTCACTGGTATCTCCGAGACATTGTATCGGAAAACTACCGTACCGTCAGAAGCTTTATTTGATACTTTCAGCCAACATCTGGTATAACACCAAACACGTGATCGCTAGATAGATAAATTACACTGAAAGTGAACTTCCGACCTTAGCTGTGCGCTCAACATCTTCAAAGCAGAGCTGTTAGAGTTAGGTTGAACTTGTAACGGTTCAGCACCCCGCGCTAAAACCGATGGCTCGATCCTAGTCATCCATTCGCCCCACATCCGGTCAGGAGACCACATGTTAACTGTCTCACTCACTCACGTATCCCTGGCCTATTCACATGGTCACAGACACATGACGCGCTCCACAGGCCAGCGCGTGATTCAACAGGCTCTGTCCACTCTGCACACAGGCTCCGCTTGGCGTAATTCACCTTCACTCACCCCACAGACAGTGACGTCTTCTCCCCTCGACACTGCGAGAGGCAAGGTCACATGTACGCACACCCACGTGCATCGACTGAGCCGACTCACGCGCGTTAACTTACCGTCACGGAACGTACGCACATGAAGGCGACTAGACTCGCAAAAGGCACACAACTTCTGATGCCTCGTCTCGGACGGTGAACAAGTCAACAACGCGCAAAACCAACGGACACGAGGACGTGAGTTACACCACAGCTGTACCGCTCCGCATCGCATCCACGTGATCCTGTCCCTGGTTGGCGGCATCCGAAACGGATTAGCCTGTCACGGTGACCGAAGCCAAAGGACGCCTGCGCTTTAAACCATCACCGCAAGTGGCTTTCGCTGCACCACTTCTAGTTCCACTTACACACCACGTATCCGGTGTAAACCCGAAGGAATAAGACCAGTAGGTGTGTGAGTGAGGCCTTTGTGGCCAGCTGACCAATACTGGTTAGCCAACTGAATGGCTAGCACGAAAAGGAAACCCTTATCTCTCGGAAAATAAACAAAGAGAGACTGCAATGACAAGATATGTACTAAAAAGAAAGATATGTAAATTGTAATACAAGAAGCATTTAAGTATACGAATGCATGCTATTGCATTCAAGAAAGGACAAAGTTGAAAAACAAAACTCAAAGTTGAACTACGAAAAGATCAGACAGACGACTCATCATTCAATACACCAGCAAAGCCCAAGAAAAAAAAAAGAGAAAAGATCACAGACACCCAAGTTGCTGAAAAGAGGAGCAGATTAGTTGCCAAACGACCATGATCTTGGTCGATGCAATCATTAACAAAAACAGCGGATATGCTAGTATGACCTACCTGAGCCTAACGTACTCGTTGTCTCTTCGCCGACGGTACATTATGAATACGTTGATGACCTACTAATCCAAAACGGCCAGCGCATTCGCGGCCGCACACACCGCAACGTCATATAGTCATGTCACCACGACCTATGGCACCGATGGTTTCCTTGAGTACCGCGCGCTTTTGTTCTCGGCCGCGCAATAACTGCTCGTTGAACTCGCGGACGCCCGTCCGAATTGTATTCCTCCAAGCAGTCCGGTTCAACGCTAAGTTTTCCCAACATCTGCACAGCATCCTGGAATCTCAGCTTTGGGCCACCAGGACTTCGCTTACCTGATCTCAGTTGTCCATACAGCACCTTTTTCGGGATACGGTCATCGCCCATCCGATGGACGTGGCTCAGCCAACAAAGCTGATTCAACATCAGCAAGGCTTCCATCCCGTTCATGTCCGCTCGCCGCAGTACCTCAGTGTTCGGAACCATGCCCGACCACCGAATACCCAAGATGCGTCTTAGACATTGCAAGTGAAAGTGGCTCAAATAGCGCACGTTCCGCTGATACAATGTCCACGTTTCACTGCCTTACAGCAGTATAGACAGCATCATTGAGCGGTGGACGAAGAGCTTAGTGCTCGGCTTCAGGCTGTGATTCTTCCACACACGTCTTTCAAGACGTCCGAAAGCAGTACTGGCCTTTGCCACACGAGCTCTCAACTCACGGTCCACGGACAGATCGGTGGACAGATTGCTGCCCAAGTAGCATAAATCTGTGCAACTGCCGACAACGTCTCCATTGATGCGAATTTGGGGTGAAGGTGCACAGACAGCACCTCCGCCCGGAGAACGCTGAAAGAAAGAAAATGTCTTACCTGTGTTGATATCCAGTCCAAACTTGAATGCCGCGGTCGCGAAAGCCGTGGCCAATCGCTGTAGTTCGTCCTCCTTATGTGCGAACAGCGCGCTGTCATCTGCGAACAGAAGCATGCGTACCAGTGAGGTATGTAACCTGGTTAGGGCGCCAAAGCGTCGAACATTCAGCAGGCGCCCATCCGTCTGGTACTCAATCTGAACGCCGTCCTCCCCAGAATCCTGAAAAGCAACTGTCAGCATGGCAGTCAGATATAAGCTAAATAGGGATGGAGCCAGGACACAACCTTGCTTCACGCCAGTGACTATCTCAAAATCATCATAGGTAGATCCACACGATTGCACCTTCGCCCTCATGCTCAAATGCAACAATCTAATCAAATTGACGAACTTACCTGGACATCCAACCTTACCAAGCACCGTCCACAGCGCCTCGCGGCTCACGGAATCGAACGCCTGGGTGAAGTCGACGAAGAGGGCATACAGGAGCTGGTTGCGTTCCCGGCACTTCTCTTGAAGCTGTCGAGCAGCGAACACCCTGTCGATCGTACTCCGATTCGCCCGGAATCCGCATGATCCTGTCCCTACAACACTGCTAACACACAGCATATACCTGGATACTGCTATCCACACTATTATCTACACGGATATTATTTTGCACCGTGCATGAGTCTCCCGACTTGTCTATGTTCTAATCATCTTTCTGTTTATGCCTATTTGTGTCATACACCTTACTGCTCAACGTCAATTTGAATGACTTCATATGCAAGGGCATTCTTCATGTCTGACTCATCTCTTATCGTGTATCAAGTGCACGTACTATCAGTACACTGTTTTGGATTATTCGTAGTACCAGGCGATTTGGGAGAATTTCGTTGAACACAAGCGGCGTGGTGAGAATTCTAAGATGTCTTGGCGTTTACCGTTAGCCGATGATCTCTATGTATGCGTGCGCTTCTGTCGTGTACTACCACTTAGCAATGCTAGCGAGTATTTCAGCTCGTAACGAAAATTAGGACGCACTTGTTGAAGCTAATAGGAGGACTGAAAATACCTGGAACGTGCCCACCTTTAAACTACCGATGTGCAACTGTTAACATTCTGTGAGTCATGTCTACCGTATAGCTGAATATGGGCGGTTGAAATGGTGTATCTTTTTTCTTATCGTTTCTATTGGACAATGAACAACTTGCTAGACCAACTGTTTGTTGCGGTCGCAACAGCTCAAACAAGCTTTCCTATTGGAATGATAGGTAACCCTCGGCGATAATACCGATTCGAATTCACGACGGTTTGTTGTCTAAGATGCTTCAACTCAGCCTCAAACTTATGACGCTGTGTACAATGCAAGGATCAAATTATGTAAAGTTCGTGAATCGTGGTTTCAACTATTACATCGTCATAAAAATCTGTCGGCCTTCTGAAATCATCCTCCTTAAAAATACCGGAGTGTTATCTTATCACACTGGACAAAATGTACTTAGCAATTACAGATGAGAAATTCTGACATTTGCTCCAGACACCATCATCGTCATCATAGCGGCCATCATCCTGACCTCAAGGCCCGGGCCGCCACTCACCTCAACAGTGACGTGAAATATCATAGAAGGAAACACTACTAAGAAGGTTGAGCATTATTTAAAGAAGACTAAGCGGAAGAACTAGAAATGGTATGGATACAGAAACGCCATTGACTGTAACACGCTGCCGTCTCAGATAGTCTCTAACCAGCGGTTTGAGTGATCACGAGGACCCCATCTAGATAGATGACACCTACCCACTTTGCTCAGTGGAGCAGTCGCGGTCTACATATTTCGTGACCACGTTGTTGCTTGACCACTATATGGTTTCACCTAACTGTTGGTGGTCTCAATATATAATGCCCGGTACGGTAAACGATCAGATGACCTACGGAGTATGTGACCCAACCATCGCAAACTGTGCACCGTGATTAGTCGACCAATTGATCGCGCATCCGGAGCGTTTCAGAATACGCATCGGCGAACTGCCACATTGCTCACGCGATCAGTCCACTTAATGTGGGCTATTTGGCGGCGATAACGATGATCAAACACAGCAAGCCTGTTAATATCTTCTCTGTGCAATAGGCCACGTTTCCGAACCATAGAGCAAAATGAAACGTATAAAAGCATTATATACTCTTCCTTTCAGCGACAACCACACGTCTTTTCGACGCCGCAGATGACGCAAGCTGACAAAGGCAACTCGTGCATTTGCTATCCTCGCTGATATCTCGTCAGCAACATTACAACCTGATGAGATAGTACTACCCAAGTATGTGAAGGTGTTCACAGTCTCGAGCGGATTACCTGCAATGAAGAAAGTAGGAGTGGAAATGCCCCAGTCTTGAAGCAGTACTTTGCAACTTGAAGGTACGAAGCGCATTGCATACAAACCAGCCCGGTCACTCACCTTGTTCAGCATGGTCTGCATGTCTTCGGTGAAACGGTTAAGTAACACAATGTCGTCCGCATACTCCAGATCGGTCGATCTAGCGCCAGGAAGAAGTTCACCCTTCTAGAATGTCGTAGAGTCGTGTCTCCGACACACAGCACACATCAGGTTAGATACTTGAGAGAGTACAGGCCAGAGCAGCTTGCTGACCGACTTGTCAGAGAGTGCGGACAATGAAGGCGCCAATGTTTAACAGTTGTCTTGGCCTCAGAAAAGAATGGTCGCCTGGAGGCATATGGAAGGCAGAAGAAACAGGGGGTAAAACAGTAGAAGATAGTCGAGATCGGTTAGTAATGTCACTGTCGAGAGAACGATAACTTCTGATACTTCCCGGTCGTTTATACCGCGAAAGGGGGTTGACTTGAGGGAACCCACCCCGAGTCTCTAACTCAAAAGTTACTAAGACATTGATGTCTGTTTCTGAGCACTGCTGCGCGGAGTGCAAGTATTCGAAGCTACATCGGGCTTTTGCGAGATACCAGATGTTTTTCGACCGTATTAGATAATACACCGGCACCCGGCCAACCGTTAAGCAATCGGAGTGCTCTTTATTTGAGCGTACCTATTCTAACCCCCTTCTTCCTGATACTGAAGACAGCTGTGCCGCAGCTATAAAAGTAGTTCTGCTGTATGCTCACAGGATCGTGCCTCGCAACCTAAGCACTCCTACGCGGTCAGTAGTGCGACATACAATCCTATGAGTGTAACTGCCTTTCGTCTGACTGCTCCATTTTGGCCTGTCTGACAAGGTTGCACCTGAAATGACCGGAGTCCTAGTCGCCATAGCCCGCCGAATCAAAACAGCACACAAGCCTGACCACCTCGTCAAGGTAGCAGTATAAGTCAGGGTGGCAGTATAGGACCTATACTGCTGTTCCAACCAGCCGATCTCGACCGAAGTGCCAAGTACTACGGCAAACAGGTGGCCATTCAGTAGGATTTAATCAAACGAGCTCTGCTTTGTCTCACAACTCAGTGCAATCCCCACTCCTAGTTTGATCGTGAGATTCGCCAGAAACCGTGAGAAAGAACCGTTGACTTACACCGTTATTCAAGAGCGACTTAAAGTGAGTGGCAACGCTGAGATCGTGAAGGTGCGTTTCAGAAGTACAGCACACATTAGGTTCCAGACTCGAGAGCGTGCTCGTCAGACCAGTTTGATGACTTATTTATCGATGAGTACGGACATTCAAAGCGTCAATGTTCATCGGTTGTCTTGGCTTGAAGATAGAGAAACTGGCAGCGGAGGAGGAAGAATGTGAAATTGATCGCGTTAGTGAATCAGAGCAACGATAACTTCTGATACTTCCCGGCCGTTCAATTTGTGAAAGGAGTTGACTTGAGAGACCTCACTCGCACTCGGAAGTCTGACCTGCAATCTAAAAGGAGTTAAAATTTTCTGGAGACTTCGAACAGGGAGCCGATGAAGTAAGAGTCTGAATCACGTATCATTGAGACGCTTGGCTAGTCGGGCCCCATCAGCATCCTATCAAAACGTCGTGGTACTGTTTAGAACTACTTGTTTCATTGTCTTTAGATGTTTTGCGGTTAATGGCGTGGTTGGCGAATGTGGCAAACAATTAAACTCAGTCGTGCGAACCCAACGGTTTCACGTCAAAAGCACAAGAGCAAACGTTCCACCCGATGGGCTTCATTCATCTAACAATTGGCGTATGAGAGCTGGAATTGGAAGTGTAATTGGATTTATAACTCAATGACGAAGCAAATAGAACAATAAATACGCCTGGAAATGTGAGTAGCCAATACGTGGTAAGCCACAGGGAAGTGATAGAGCATATGTACACTGATCAGAGATACACTGTTTGGTGGTGAGTACCAATATGTTATAGGCTTACTCGTCTGTATTTCTCAGGCTGTATGGGTGAACACGTTACCGTTTAGTTAATGTTCCTAGATTACATGAGTGATCATCGTTATGGAGATCGGAGGATGCTTCAGCGTTGCACCTTTCAACTGAGGAAATACTGTTATGTTGTTGAGCGACACAGGAATGATTAGTGCGTACGAGTATAGTGCCTTTGAAACGATATTTGTCAATGGCGCCCGGTAACAATCAGGAGGGTGTGTCTGCCACCCGATCATGTTTACTAGTTCGGTACACAAAGTCGAACTCGAATGGTGGCAGTTTCAGTGTCAATCGGGCAATCTTATCATTCTTGACATTCTCCCTGTGGTGATTACCGTGAATGAAATCGCCAGAACGTTGGTCGGTGACAAATTTACCATAGTTGTGAATTCGAAAATGCTTCGGTT
The DNA here is from genome assembly GCA_014338405.1 of Paragonimus skrjabini miyazakii. Classification (NCBI taxonomy): domain Eukaryota; kingdom Metazoa; phylum Platyhelminthes; class Trematoda; order Plagiorchiida; family Troglotrematidae; genus Paragonimus; species Paragonimus skrjabini miyazakii. The sequence goes on along the minus strand of JTDE01021943.1, from coordinate 13,207 downwards.
TACGTGTGGATTTCGTAACAACACAGGCTTCTTTTTCTACAGCGATGGTTGCATTCACCACGAGAAGAAAGCTACCGGTCAGTCATTTAAATTCTAGGTGGCAGCGATCACAGCATCAACAAAACCAACCGAAACCGAAGGGGTGTCGTACTGAGAAGTGAAGACAGCGGCTCTGGACAACTCGTTTGTTAGAACCTCGAAGGGCTCTTTGATTTCACTCAGCAGAGTAAATGTTATGCACAAGTGTGTGGGTTTTATCAGAGAAGCAAGATTACCACCGTGAATAGTAACAGAATAATAATCACCATCATCAGTGGTTATCACCGATGCTTAACTGCCATAAACCATGAAAATGAAAGCAAACCCCGTACAAGAAGAGAAAATCAAACGAGGACAGCGAACAGACCTAACTAGTTAAAATAACTACATCCATACTCAAACATTCATCATCATTATTAATGGATATTTGATGAGGATGATGATGACCATCATCATCATCATCATAAACAGTAATACACTAGTTGTTTAAACTGATGCTTAACTCCCGTACGACCATGAGGAAAAAGAAGCATACCCTGTATAGGAAGAGAGAAGGAAAAAAGAAGGGAACAGAAAGGGACCTAACTACTAAAAATAACTACATCCATATTCAAACATTCAGCATCAACGTGCCTACGCCATACAAACAAACAATCGAGCTGTGGGTGAAAGTAAAGCGTCATTAGCAAGACAGACTCCGGCCACACAACAACAATAACAACAACATTCATGCCACTGAGCTCGACTAGCCGCCATCTCATCTAACGTCTCCAGTCACTGACTCTGAGAGTCGCAAGATCCCGAGCGAAGGAGACGAAACTCGATCTACAGTGGCCAACCCGCCCGGGTGCACGATTTCATTTCTTCACGCCAGGTCAGCAGATGTCCACCTCACCTTACGCCAATTGACTGAAGCGTGGGTAAAAGGTGCTCGGTGTGACAAACTATCCGACATTCTTAATAGATGACCTAACTTTCTGGGTATGTGCAAATGTAAGGATTGGACAAAAGAACTCTTTTGACAATCACCACCAAATACCCGATTCCTAACCTCCTCCGCCTGTTGACCTACCTGTTTTGGAATGCGAACGTTGAAAGCACATATCAATTCTCATTCTTAGTCCAAGCAAGAGACAAGAAAGGCCTGAGGCTTGGTGGTAAGAGATGGGAGTTACCGACACAGTGTTACTATGATCTGTTGTGATACCTGCAGAGTAATGACTAAAAGTGGGAGTCTGGAGGGGTCTAAGAACTAAATTTGATAGGACAGCAGAGGAGGGGTCAGCAGTAGCAAGCTTTTGCCTATCCACTTTGCTGTGTGTAGCAAATAGGGCGACCCGGTTTATACTGGTAGATCCGATGCAGTATGAAATTATTGGTGTTAGTTTTCGCGGTTGCATGTTGGCTGAGATACTGCCAGAATATCCAGACTTGGATGGGAGAACGATAACAGTTTTCAACCGAAGCCTTTGGCTCAAAAGCCTTTACCACAAAGCAGCGAGTGGGTGACAGTGTACCAAAACTGATACTGTTTGCGGAGAAGGCTGCCAACCTTCTAATCCCCACCCTGGAGGATGAATAGATTGTGCTTTGTCAGACATATACCTATTGATCTGCCTGGTATGAGTGATCCTGTAGCTGTGATCTTCACATCATCCAGTTTGGCCTGAAAGATCATCGAGATGGGCAAGCCGTAAACCGCATCAAGGTCCAGTTTCGTTGTGATGGAATTCGCATGAAAACGCATTTAACACCAGTTCGACTTATTGTAGCGAAAAGACGTCCAATAAAGCACAATCTTTATTGTCCAACACGCTAGTTCACATGCTACGCGCGCGCTCGCGTTTATGAGTCAGAATTCTAGTCCACAACACCCCGAGGTTTCCGCTCACACGTCGTTTGCACTTTTGCGTGGTTTATGTGGCTGATCGGCGCCTTCTATCCGGGGGTTTTCTGTCTGCTAATCTTCGTCCGTTGATCCGATTCCGTTGAGTGATGGCTCGTCCGGTCGCTCGTGTTGTCTTCCATCTATCCACTGTGAGCTTTGACTGTCCTCCACGACCGTGTCGAGATATTCCCCCGAGTGTTTGAATATTCGCCCCTCCGGCCTGACAATCCACCACATTATCACCAGTTATACTAAAATGCACATGTTTTTATTAAGCGCATTATTTAACTATTCCACTCTCGTTATAATCAGGTACTACCAAACAGACTTAACTAATCGATGATCAGGCAACGCCTGCTTGCCGGAATCCTTGATACTCAGGCCAGAAAATGTACATCGTTTGAAGAGGAAGCAAAACTAAAGTTTCATTAAATTGTCAGGAAGGGAACACAATGCGGAACAAATATCCTGTTATCAGTCACTCTGCGGTTGCACAAGGTTACAGATGCAGTGATAAATGCGAAGCTCCGTAGACTACTCGTGCACGAAGACTATTTGTAATAACTGTCATAACAGTGGTCACCTTACTCAAGTTTGCCACTTCAATGCCTGCAGCATGACTTTCAACTCCATAACTGTTGCGTGTAATATCGAAGTGACTCCATATATCGTTCGGTTGGGTATCGAAAGCAAATTGATCAAAATAAAACTCGGCATAGAAACAACAACTACCTTGATGATCAGCCAAAACTTACTCAGCGACTACCTCTGACAAGAACACATCTGCCAGCTCACGTAAGAGCGGCAACTAAGACGCTGTACATCTGGGAGGCACAAGTGGAACACAGTATGAAATCACTCAGGGTCCTTGTGATCATCATGCACAGTAAGGACCTGAACTTGTTATACTGATCATCGGGTTGGCGTAAGTGGGACCACATGTGAAAAATATGGTTCACTTAACACCAGTGAATTTCACCGACTTGACAGATGAGCTGAACAATTCGAAAAACAGCTCAGTTGGCCTCAACTAGATCTGGTGGATGATGGGACTCGAATGGCCAGTTATTGCGTTCAAGACGGCCCTCAGTCGGAAGCGGAAGTAGCCTTGGAGCCCAAGT
>JTDE01021943.1:0-10059 GCA_014338405.1 Paragonimus skrjabini miyazakii | reverse complement strand
CAGTTGGGTGAAACCATATAGTGGTCAAGCAACAACGTGGTCACGAAATATGTAGACCGCGACTGCTCCACTGAGCAAAGTGGGTAGGTGTCATCTATCTAGATGGGGTCCTCGTGATCACTCAAACCGCTGGTTAGAGACTATCTGAGACGGCAGCGTGTTACAGTCAATGACGTTTCTGTATCCATACCATTTCTAGTTCTTCCGCTTAGTCTTCTTTAAATAATGCTCAACCTTCTTAGTAGTGTTTCCTTCTATGATATTCCACGTCACTGTTGAGGTGAGCGGCGGCCCGAGCCACAGCACCATTTAATCAGGCTCATGGCTGCTATGCTGATGATGGTGATAATGTAAAAGATCGGCTGACACACACCAGAAAACCGTTGTTCATTTGTCGCGTCTACTTGTCTCCGAACAGACCAGTTCATATGTCGTGATAAACACCTTTTTTTGATTTTCCGAGACGAACCAAGCACTTGGACATCTTCGTGATTGCTGATGATTTGGATGCATAACTTGATCCTCTCATTGTAGAGAAGAAGCGGCTACGTGGTATATTTGCTATCCGGGCACAACGCACTGAAAATGCCGATAGGTTATTACAGTTATGCGCACCTCACCGTCTCTATATATCGAGTCGCGTACTTCAGCACGAACGATGGCAGTGCGTCACGTGCATGTCAGCCCGTGCAACTCAACCGTGAACCCAAATTGATCGTATACGCTCTTTCAGTGATACCACTCTACCAAAGATTGTTTTCCACTTTAAAGTAATAATTTAGACTCAGATCATACCGTTGTTCGTGCCAGCTTTGTTTTCTAGTTTACTCAGGGATGATTGTTTACAAATATGAATTATTCAGTTTGAAACTGGGCGACGAATGTGCACAAAACGTCTATCAAACGACACTGACGGTCAAACCGTTTGCATCAGAACGGTGGAGTGACCCAAACGAGCACTGGGCAAAAGCCTCAACAGCTATGTGAACCTTTAGTGAAGAGATCTGTTCCGACGGAGCACTGCAGATATGACAGAAGCGTATTTCTGTTGATTCTGCAGAGCTCATGAACAAGCGTCGGCTGGTCCCCCTGACTCCGAATACGATAAAGACCTGCTGTGAACGGAAGCACAAACTTGTGAAGAGTCTGCGTTAAGGACTGTGAGGTTCACCTGGTTAGACAAGTCAAAGAGACGGGAAACGCAAATTCATCGCCGAATATCCGGACACTATTTTCAAGGAATCGTGGTTGCACTGGCTATCGACAAGGTGTTGTTGAGAGTATATGTGAAATAGATGGCTCATAAATTTACAGCATGTCGCGGCGACTTAACAAATTGGTTGAGTACTTTGAAAAACAGTTCAACTATCCTCAGCTAATTTATTTATCCATCGGAGACGGAGATTATGTGATTACTTTCAAACTGAACATTGCCTACATTTGATCGCATCTTTCGCATTCAGATAGACTATCTAGACAGCCTCTTTCGGCTGGGTAGTCTATCCGACTGCGAAAGCTGCGATCAAGTGTGGATAACTTGAAAGCAATCAGATCCTCGATTACTCATCCATAATTGTGTGGTTAGTGATGACATTCCCGTCGATCCTCCGTCAGGAAACGAAGTGACTTTGGAGCTTAGAATATTGTCATGTAATAAAGCTCCAGGTCCAAACCTTCTTTCAATGTCGGTGGTGAGAGATTGTTCTCTGAACTGATCACACTCCTCCGTTCCATATGGAAGACTGAATAGGTTCCTCGTGACTGATGTTTATCAGCAATCATTCCCATTTTCAAAAACGGTATGACAAAAACGTTGGCTTTGTCTATATCGCATCCGAGGCACTCACGGGTCTCATGGTGCGGTGGCTTTTGGAACTCAAAGAGAACCAAGTAAGAGAAGAATAGACATATTTCCTGCCTGGTCACGGGTTTGTCGATTACAGGTTCACCTTACGATAGACATTGGGACGTCGGCACTCTTCTTCACAATCAGCGGTTGTGGTATTCTTGGACCTAGAGATTGTTTTCGACTCGGTTGTCCGACATGTCTTCTAGTGCTGTCTCTGTCGCAGAGGAGTCTCGGTGATATGTCACTTTATTGAGGTTGTTGTATGCCCACTTCGAGTGCAGAGTGTGCATTTACGAATGGGTATCTCGAGTGTTCTCCATTTCAATTGGCGTTTGACAGGTGTCTGATTTCCTCATTATTGTTCAACCGTGTGCTGGACGATAATTTGAATAGAATACTCGGGGATTCCGAGGATTATAGAGTGGAGCTTCTGCCAGGTATTAATCTGACTGATATTAAGTATGCGGGTGACATGGTTTTACTTGGTTATCTTGGAGGTAACAAGCAAGCTATGCTGAATGAGCCGATTGATGTGGCTGGTCTGTATTTTACGTACTTTGATGTTGATGATGATGACTTTGCGGCTCCGAAGTGTTATTATTACACGATTGGTTTGGCGCTGTCTATCTGTTTGTTGTTGCGGCTGGCTGCTGATTTTCTCACCTACCTGGGAAGCGTCATCTCGTCAGCACGCAGTGCATTAGCCAACCTCCGTCACTTGTAGCGTTATAAAGGTGTTCATTTTCGTCCAAAGACAGTTTACCATACGTGTGTGTGTTCTGTTTTGCTCCGTGGATCGGATATCTGAGCCGTTCGTGCGTCAGATGCATCTCGATCATGGTTGTTTTCGCCATTTAACCTCTATCTCGACATTTCGTCGGCGTGTATTTGGGATTTCTACAGGTTCGCGGCCGATCACCGAGATGGTGGGTATGCGCGGTTATCGCTGGTTGGGCCACATATGACGTGTACCATTTGTTCGTCTGCCGTACCGTGCACTGTTTTGTGGCGTTGCTGAAGGTTGGAAGAAACCTTAGGATGGCCAGAGGATGACGTGGTCATGACCATGACATCCTTGAATGTTCTGCAGAGCAGGATTGGTAGGTGTTCAGAATTTCGTAAGTATCCACAGCGTTGGTTGGAGACGCTCTGACATGGAATTGTGTCGCAGTCATCGATGGGACTATCTGCTAACTGGTTGGCATTTCTTTTTCGTGCATCGCCTTTTGTTTCGCGATTTTCTTTTCCGGTTCTGTGGTTTACGTTTATGCTTATTTATTACTCCGCTACTCCGTGTTCTGTTGTTTGAGCCAACGGTTTCCTGAGTCACGCTATTCACATGTGCAGCTGATAGCTAAAAATGTTTGTACTGCTTGACTGCTTCCAACATTTTGTCATGAAATGTTCTAACTGGTACGGGCCTGCACCATACTTGTAACGTTTTTTACGTTGTAGATGCTGACCCGTTTACTTTGATTTGCCGAGGATTCTTGTGGCGAATCACTGATTGTTGACGTATTCTCTGTAGACGTCGATGTTCAGTATCATAAGGCATTTTTACAGTCCATCAGCGCTCTCTCGACCATGTTTCCCATTGCAAAATTGGATAAGGACGGTTGGGCATATCTGTCGCACTCCACCTGAAATGCTGTAGCTCGGCGCCAAACCGCTGTTAGCTCTAGCTTGGTTTGCTGTGCAATAGAAAGTTGCATGGTGAACGCTAACACATTTTCCACGTAATTTTCTTGTCGGTAGGCGCAACGTTCATCTCTGTAAGTTTAATCAATTGATTACTTAGTTTCTAAAATAACATTATCGGTTTCTATGTGAGTGGCGGTGTTCAAGCGCCAGATAGAACGTTAGCATATGGTTAATGTAATCAGCCAGTTTCTTTTTTTTTGGAGGGGGAAGTGGTTTGCTCGGTTTTTATTTCCCTGGTGATACATAAGCAGGATCGAGAATTATGTATTACCACCTCGAGCGCAATGAATGCACTCACATTATAACTCTGGTTTTATTGTTATTAGATTTTACACTTGTTATTCCGTAACCTTATTTATCCAGGTTAAATTTTCCACTGCGTTCCCAGGCTGTATGGTATTTCTTAATCTTTTGTGTAATCTGCTCTGAACTGGTTTATTTTTATCATACGGTATATCTCTTAGCTTTTGCATCAGACATACACATTAAAATGTGTCCCTCTACGTTCGGAACCCATGTATCTGTTTTACGCTTAGATTAATTTTTTACTTGGACGTGGTCGTATAAGAATATCGGGCTCAATAATTAACGCGTTGGTCTTCTCTCTAATTAGGATGCCCTGTTGATTCTCGTATCAGAGAGTTCACACTGATGTTTTGACTTTTAGAGGCAGTTTCGTTTGCGTTTGCTTTACTGCACTGTTCTGTTCACTGCAACATTTCATCAGATGCCTGAGGGGTCAGTCACGGTAGCCTCAGCTCCTGACTGTTGTCCTTATCTTCAATGCCGTAGAGGACCTGAGGGACCAATGTGTTGTGGTGGCAGATCGTTGTGTAACAGGGAATCTACAGGACTTAATAATCAGTCGGCAGCCACTGGGAATTTTATTACAACTCCTACGGAAGGAGTTCCGCTACAGCCATCGCACGTGGATATGGGTACTGTGTCAACAAGCATGACAGTGACAACCGTTCATGCAGCTGTTGCGCAACTCAATCAAATCGCTGCTACTCACTGGAGTTTGTGGCTGTCTGATCAGGATACAGTACATGTCTGTCACACTCCGTCGGAATCAAGACTTAAAAAACCTTCGGTGGGGCGTGCAGTGGATGGTCAGAAGTAAGAGTTATTTTTTTCCCTACCCTCTATATTGTTATACACCCTCATTGGCGTATGCACTCGCCCGTTGCTGCAATGCAGATTGAAATGTTCGAGGTTTATCACTTATTGACGACCAAGAAAATCATATTCGTTCCGAACGTTTCCGTTTACATGCGATGCCAGTTGACAGGTCATTGCGAGTTCGGGTCACTTCTCTAGCTGTAGATCGATGCCGTCACGGAAACCGCGCACAAACCGGTAAGTTGGTTTGAAGGACGTCCGCATACGAAGCATACACTTACTGATGGTGGGCTTCGGCTTGTTCTAACGCTTACCTCCTTCTGACTAGCCTGCGGGTGTTTACATGTCAATATTTTTCTGTCAAGCCGAATTCGAACCTTACGCTTAATTTATTGCTTGACTATTGTTTGTTTCAATTGTTTCTGTTCAGCTGTCGCAGTGTATTGATCTATGAGACGATATCGATTTATAATGTTTACCTTGATGTGGAATGCTGTTCTGATATCTTGTCTTCCCCCACTCCCAACTTAAAAAGTTGGTTACGATCTACCAAACCAGTTCCTACTCAACCAGCGACTGCAAATCAGGATTCTGACAACATGGTAGACCCGGACAGATGTATCACGCCGCTTAAACGTCGATGCATTAGTGCTTGTCTTGGACTTGACGATGGTGGTTTAAAACTTCAGTCGTCAGCTCATTTCTTACATGACGCTGTGGAATGTAGGAGACGGGTCTGTTCATGTCGTTATCGGCCGTTCACATTTTGTGAGTCACGTGATCAATTCCAATCAGATTTCGACAGCATGACCTATTCACCTGGCTCGCTGATACACCCCATCATGAAAGAAACCGAGGGCTATGAGAGCTGGTTGTTGAAAAAAATGTCTGATCTGTCAACTGCAAGTGGTCCACTGTGTATGGGCGAATGGTTGACTGAGTCATCCACAACACAGACATTTGGAGGTAACATTTCGAAGGAATAGTCTTTCTTTTTTGTTCGTTTCATGCTTTATGTAGCAATCGTGCAATCTGCCATAACATTGTTCCCAATCAGTCTGACTTAGAATTGCGCTCTTGTTTAGCGTGTGGACGTTCATGCGAACCGACTTATCCACTTATTATGTCTTATCTCTGACCATATGAAATGAAATTTTTGATTTTTCAGTTATTCCTTTTGATGATCTGAAATCCTGTGTGATTACTGCTTGAAATATACCTAGTTTCATTCTCGTTCTTTCCTGTTTAATGCCTTCGTTGTTGTACAATCGGATTTCGATCAGCTGGTTATCTGTTTGTTTTACCATACATCTAAGGCTAGTCGTATGGCTTCCTCTTTTATGATACGTTACGTGTATCTTAATGTTGTTATCTCACTCATAAACTGCGTATTCTGGGCAATTTCCCTTTAGGATCCCGTGCTTTCTTTAGACGCCCTGAGTGTTGTATCGTACACACCTAGTCATGTAACCGCTTACTAGATCATTGAAATTTATCCTCAGGTCTATGGAATCTATTTCTTAGACCATGTTGATTGTTTCGAATGGATACTCAGCAGTCGTGGGGTTTGTCTTATGGCTAATTTTGATGCATTTTTGCCATAGTGACCAATTCGGTGACGTCAGCTTGTTTTATCGATTGGTACTACCGCCAAGTAGATAGAGTAGCCGTGGGAATTCCATTAGGGCCTATCCTAGCAGATTTTTTCATGTTAAGGATTGAGCAAGAGTTAGCCGCCGACATAAAATGACTGTCATACTACAAACGCTACTTCGATGATACACTAATATTCAGTCATTCCAGACAGACAAATAGCCATCTCATCCTGAAATTAACGTGCAACTTCGGAAATTATAATTGTTTGTCTATTCTAGATATATTCATAAGCCGCCGGGAAAATGGCTCTATTAAACAAGTTTTATATAGGAAATCCACGTGGTCTGATGAATATATGCACTTTAATAGTTTCACACCAGTCCATCATAAACTCGCACTGCCGAATGCACCATTTACACGAGCAAGACCAATCTGTACACAGGACAGCCTTGCGGAAGGTTTATACTTGATCACGTCTGTACTACAATCTAATGATTATTACAAAAGATCTACAGAAAGGCATAGTAGACCGAGACTGCCAACAGAGCAAGTGGCCATTATGAGGAAAAAGAAGGTTTACATAGAATTGCCTTTTAATGGTGATCACAATATGTATCAAACAGCGCAAAGACTAATGAATTCAATTGGACGAACATTTAACGCCGCCGAACCTCGCGTATTGGCGCGAAGTCAGAAGCGGCCTATGTCTTCAGTCAAGGGAGATCAGTGTGTCGGTGATAACTCACATTGGTGTCTATCAATTTATATGTAACCGTAAAGAAATTTACATAGGCAGAACCGAGGTATGCTAAATCTCCATTTGTTTAAATGGATACAGAACTCCATATTACAAGAGAACGAGAGTACCGTTGAAACACGCAAGCAATCAGTGTTTGCAGTCACAGGACACGTCCTGACTACTGATCATGTTTTCGGATTAGCTTGTGCATTCAGGATCCTATTATGTAACTGCAATCCAAGATTCTTGTGGTTTGCCGAGGCGTTCACAATCAATCGACTGAAGCCGGCCTTGCGTATACAGAAACACTTATTCGTGAACTTGTCTCTGCCCTGGATTTAGTGGTCTTTCCTAACCTATTGATTAACTATCCAGCCGATCCCTCTAATTATTCGGTATAGAATGCCGATCCATGTTATTGGTAATTTGGTATTGATGAGTCAATTCGAAATGCCTGTATATGCTACTCTTCGTGTCCTAACTGTTTTGTTCAGAATTATGAAGGGAACTAACCGTTTTGATTTCGCTGACTATCAGATTTAAACGTTGTATCCGGTCTCAAGTGTCTCGGAGTAGCTGAAGTCAGGTGGACGATAAGTTGCATCCTGTCGTTACTACGTAAAAATACCAACAAACGTACATGTTTAACAGCTGGTTGAACATATGTTCAGATGTCCTCATTCATTGTATCACAGCCACTTTCTCTCACCTTTGGAATCGGAAGGTGTGTTGTTTTAACTTTATGTGCAATCTCCTGTTGTATTCGCTACTGGGTCCCGATCGTCGTATTTTCGACGTACATTTGAACTATTTTCGTGTAAGGATTTAGTTTGTCAAGTAGAGTTGAACAACAAATTGTGAGAAATCTCCATGAAGAACTTCACTTTGACTACTTCATTCATGGTTTTTAGCACTAATTCTGTGATATTTAAATGTCAATTGATGGTTGGAAATGCTAAGCTACGTCAACCAAATTGTTTTGAAGTCTGGTCATTAAGCGCAGTAGTTGACAAACACATACTAGGTAACTGGGCCACAGAGTTACCCAGGTTCATTAGTTCGACGAGCCAACCAAATGTATTGGCATTCTGCATTCCTGTGCATGTCTGCGGGCCCGTTGGCGTTCAAAAGGTAAGAAGAAACGCCCGATGAGCTTACTACTCTGCTGCGTGTTCACAGTGCCAAAGGTATTTGACTACTACAATCGCACTGACTGCTCAGACCTGATCTTTTAAACTTCCGTTGTCCTGATTGGAAAATCATTATCTAAGCCTGAGATTGTCAATGTCAATTGTTTGGAATTTATGACACCGGTGGAGTAGTGTTCTTCGGAGATGATGCGCAATCATTACAAACACTCCAGTCCAAGCCTTCCTATGTCATCCATCGTACATTTTGGCTGGCGAGTACCGTTTTGGTATACTAAATGTGATTCATCATATCATCATCATCATAACAGCCATGAGCCTGATTAAATGGTACTGTAGCTCGGGCCGCCGCTCACTTCAACAGTGACGTGGAATATCATAAAAGAAAACGCTACTAAGAAGGTTGAAAATTGATAAAAGTAGACTAAGTGGAAGAACTAGAAGTGGTATGGATACAAGTACGCCATTGACTGCGACAAGCTGCCGTCTCAGATAGTCTCTGTTACAATCTAGAACACACGTCAAACTGCGAGCTCTGACACGTAGTCAGCCCAGAGTAGAATAAGAACACGTGACGACAATAGCGCGTAGCTTTATCGAACACAAGAGAATGAATCATATTAATGATGAGGCATAAATAAGACAAACAATCAACCAATACATTGTATGACTAACACGATTGGATCGTTCGGGGCCAGGGTGAGAGAGAGCGGGACACACTCGCGTGCACGGGTAGACAGGTAACATGCGGACAACGGCAGGCGCGGATGCCACATTGCTTCCCCCTTTAATTTGGCTTGGTTTCACCAGCTTAGAAACGTTCCACTGGTTTGCGCGTCCTACACGATCGGCGATAAGTATCTTCCTGTGGGTGTTATTCCGGTAACGGGTTTCCTCCCTAGGAGAATCATGGTTCAGGTCATAGTCCGAGGTTGATTGTTCTTGTGTGGTGGACACGGAACGAGGACGCACGTGGTCTCTGTGTTTTGTGATGGTCTGGCCATCCGGTAGGACGATTTCAGTGGTCTGGCTGTTTTCCGCCCTGATTTGTCCGGGTTTCCAACCTTCTTCATGAGGTAATTTTATATAGACTGGGTCATTCACATTGAAATCGCGCTCAGGTGATCTCCGGTCGTACAGTATTTTCGCTTTTTCCTGTCTGTCTTCAATTCTGAGACGAGCATTCGGGAAAAGTAAGTTCAAACGAGTACGTAATTTTCGGTTAAACATCAGTTTGGCTGGACTTTTCCCGGTAGTTTCAGTTGGGGTCGTACGATATGTGAAAAGGAATTTCTCCAGCTTCGTTTTAATCGGTGCTGGAAATTGTTTCTTTAGTCCATTTTTATCTGTTTGCACTGCACGTTCCGCTAGCCCATTGGACGCTTAATGATATGGAGCAGTCCTCACATGTCGGATCCCATTGTTTGTTAGGAACTCTTGAAATTCCTTGCTGGTAAAGTTAGTGCCATTATCAGATACGATAGTTTGAGGAATCCCAAATCTACTGAAACAATTCCGTAAACACGAAACGGTGGTTTCTGATGTAGCGTTTGTTACTGGATAAACTTCAATCCACTTCGAATAAGCATCGGTAAATAATAAGCACATATTTTGCTCCATTGGACCAAAATAGTCTATGTGAACACACTCCCACAGTTTATCCGGCCATCTCCAAGGACACAGTGGAACAGGAGGAGCATTCCTTTGAGTAGTTTGGCAGGTTTCAGAGCTACGAATCAATTGTTCTACATCCCTGTCGAGGTTGGGCCACCATACATAATTTCTAGCTGAGGCCTTCATACGACTGACACCTGGGTGACCGTCCTGTAACTCATTGAGGATATTTCTTCGAAACTGTGGCGGAATAATGACTCTTGAACCCCAGAGCAAGCAACCCTCCTCCA
>JTDE01021942.1:75552-98149 GCA_014338405.1 Paragonimus skrjabini miyazakii | reverse complement strand
TGTTGGCCCCGCCGATTCGTTTCATGTGATGTTGCGTAATCGCAATCCGAAGTTGCTTGCCTTCTCCGAAGCTGTGCTAGTCAATACTCGCCGTCCGGTCCTGTGTGTGCATAAACTGTCGACTCATGCAGTGTGTCTGCCCTGGAACTGATAACAGTCCTTGTTTTATGTAAACCCAATCGTTGATTGGTTCTATTGTTGTTGCTATCCGCATGTCCTATATATACCAATGTTTTACGTTCGTGACTGAAGAGAGCAAACGAACTGGTAACATCTCGGGACGTAAGACTTCAATTTACAAAAGTGAAGACGTTAGGTGCAACCGCACAACAACTGTCAAAAAAGATGGATGTCTATGGAAAACTTAATCGACTCTGAGAATTCAGAAATGTGCTGGAAGGGTTCGGTGATAACCGTAGCAACTGCGAGATCACTATCCCGGAGAAAAATCGTACAACATATAAGCTGACGCAAATCTACTATACGATGACCAGTGAAGCTGCAGTACTTACGCGTTTAAGTTGATGCACAGTTGAACTTCTCTACTTCCAGTGAATCAAAACATTGGGAACGGCCACAGCGCATTAAACCCACCGGAGGCTTGTTGTCTGAGAGAGAAAGAGCCAAATAAAATGTGAAAGCATCGCAGACTTACGTAAAAAGGCAATTAACAGTAAAGCGAATCGGCAAAGCTAAAGTGCTCAATCCACGAAAAAGAGTGAAACATAAAGATTTTTGAAGAGCAAGTGCTAGCGACCCAAGCTTGAGAAAGGTTCTGCCTAAATGAAAATATCCCTATTTGGTTGGTTCAAGACGGGGCCCAGTATAAACGAACGGGAAAAACGTTGAGGTGAAACGAGTTCATGGCAGATATGACAAAATGGCACGGTAAACCGGTACATCAAACCAGAAGAGAACCAATGACTCGAGGGACAATATTACGTCGATCGGATAGAACTTGCTAGCAAGTGCGATGGAGTCGGGGGACCTCAAAGCAAGAGAAAGTATTGCACAAAATGCATCTTCGTTTTGTTAGTAGTTTGCCACGACCCGTGCGCACGAAACCTGAACTGGCAGATCTCAGTACCAAGAAGATCAGTGACTAGAATCGACTATTGGAAACGTGTATGTGCACTAAGCGACGTGTCACTAAAGAAAATGTGGCTGCAAAACTATCAGGGATATGAATACACTACAGCCATGTAAAATAGTGTTTGTGATTGTTGTCCCATCTTGTAACATCATGTAATGGACGTCTCAGTAAACATTTAGGCAGGCCAGGCGTCTTTAGTAAGGCAACTAAAACGTCATAGAAAACACAGTATTTTGCAGACATCGGATACAAACTTACTACAATATCTATGATGACTTAAACGTATGCTTATCCTCATTCATCCTTTTATGATCTGGTGGATTTGGTGAATTATTTTGATTGTCTTTTACATTCTGCTATAACCTGTTGTTTTTGAACTTTCGCTGTATTCTTGTTTCGGCTAACCTTCTTTGCCTTGTTTATTTTGGGACTGAAGTTAACTGTGAATGGATTGATCGATACATTTTCGTTTAAGCCACTCGTCCTCAATCTGGTTTTGTTCAAACTGTTACGGTGTGTCAACCTGCTGCTGGTGTTTTACGTCAGAAACATACAAATTCCATGCATAGTGGACAGCGTGAACAATGGGACAGGATATGAATGTACGCATGCTGCAATATTTAACTGCAGACCACCGGAAGCTGTTTAATGCGATCAACTTTTGGGTGATGCTTCATCGTCATTCATGATGCACTGTAGAAGACTTGAAAACCACTTCCCTTAAACAAGATTCAAAAATGAAGGCTTCAGGTGGCATTTGCCAGTTTTAGGACAACACATGGAAAAAGTCAACTTTTTGGTGATGCTTCATCGTCATTCATGATGCACTGTAGAAGACTTGAAAACCACTTCCCGTAAACAAGATTCAAAAATGAAGGCTTCAGGTGGCATTTGCCAGTTTTAGGACAACACATGGAAAAAGTCAACTTTTTAAGTAAGTGGTTTATCAAATCGATTGCGACGTTTTATTCTGGCAGCGTTTCGACCAATCCCTTATTTGATATGTGCTTTTATGCTAAACCTTATTAACAAGCTGGTTTTCTGTACATTGTAAGGAACACAACGCTCGTCGAAAGAGTTAGATCTGAAGCAACAAAGGGATCGTTACACTGTCTCCTCAGGTGTATTTAGTCAAGTTGCTTAAAGTGGCACAATCCTCAGTATATTACAAACGTCGTAAACGGTATTTTTTTAACACGTACGATCTTCCAACATCCACACTGCTTGCTGCAAAATCTCTGTTTGTCTGTACACAATCACCATCTCTGTGGTAACTCGTTGAAGTCACGTTATCATGCAAGCCACTCGGTATTCACACCACGTAATCGGTTTGCGAATGTGAAAAATTAGAAAGTTCTGCTAAGACTCGTCGTTAAAGGGTCGTCAAATGATCGGTTCAAGATCAGACTGAATACATCTATCAAGGAAACTTGGTCTCGCCTATCGACAGTTTGACCAGCTGAAGCATTCAGACGGAATATATGCGCCTTTGGGCTTTCAAAACTGTTTGTCATATGTCGGAGTGTGCTTTCTATGTATTTAAAAAATCGTGGTTTAGTTTATCACACCCCAGTTAGCTACCTCTACTTGCTTGTTTTTCATCTAGATTCTTATGATTGCTAACTCTGCCAGTCCATTTCACCCAACTTGCTGCGTTCTCTGTCCTGAAACGAACAAGATAGAATAAGCTTTTGTCAGTAATTTAGAATTTCTCCACCCCGTAATCTTCTAACGATTCAAACGAAGGATGATATTGCACGAACGGTTATGTGCTACACCAAGTATTTGTTAAGTGTGCCCTAGTAACTTTTATTCATTTGGTTTTACTCATCTTATTAATAATACGTAATTTGGTTAACTTGATAATTTGGGAGAGATCCGATTGAGAAAAAATAAATAATTGAAGTTCCGGCTGATTGTCACTACCAAGACAGTTGATTTCGGTTATACCACGGGCTTTTGGGCCTTGCCAAGGTTTGGACAACATATCTGTAGCTATTACCTGAATATAACTAGCATAAAAGTGCCACTGAGTCTGCTAGGCGTATGGTGATATGAGGGTTCTAACAGTATTTTAGTAGAAAATTGCAACTACTCATTAGTAGTGTGTATAAAAAGTGGAACTGTGGGAACAGTAACAGCTAGTGACAAAACTGTCAGTTTTGTGCATCGGTCGGGACACCAGCTCTTCATTCATCTGCACCGTTACTCTTGGGGTCCTCATAAGTAAACCGAATTGCAGAGTTTTATCACATCAAACGTTTTCGCAACCGCGTGGCATTTCCAACAAAAAAAATCAGCAGTCAACATGTCTCTTACGAAACAAAGGCGTATATGAACCATTTGATTAGTTGAACGCTTCGACTTCGCACAATCGGCATCTATGCAACTGGATGGTTGTTTTTCGAACCTGATGCCATATTCCTGGAGCCCAATCGACATACCCCAAGAACTGTTCATAGTCACTGGTAACCACCGCTTCTCCTACAGAAATCTATCAACAAACAGCCATAATAGTAATGGTTTCTCACGTTGCATAGTGTTTCCCAAACAGAAAGTGGAAGGGCCAAAAATGAGTGAAAAGTCACGCCATGAAATGAATACACAAGTAAGGCTGTAACATAAAATTGTATGGGAATGTCTGGTAACGGCTCCAAAAAAAGGAAAATGCTTCATAGACAAGTTTTAAGAGGTCTTGTTGTTAATACTTGTCGGGCTTCATTTTGCCTCTGTGGTCACGTGCCTCTAGACCCGGGATTGATCCCCTGCTTAGCAGCGAGCTGCTCAAATGACAACCTACAGCAAACAGGATGACACCTTGATACTGTATTATTAAGATCAATTACAAAAGATTATGAGCAAGTCTTGGCGATATATGCTTGAACGAAGTTTGCTAATTAATGACACCGTGGCCAATAAAGTATGTCCAGATCAGCAAGCTACATGGGGATAATAGGACATGCTTCAAACAAGAGAATTCACAGGATCATGGGAGATGAGCCAGAATAGGCAGGTAGTGCGTAATCACAAATAACATTGAAAAAGAGTGTACAAGCTTGTGTAACATATCAAGCAATTTAGGGTAGTTTGAACTAAGTGCATGTGACGTCTGAGATAAACCTAAACTAGAAGAAATACATGACACTATTTATTCCTCAGTCGTTCCAACTGATGTTGGTTTGGTCAGTCCAAATTTGTTTAGCAAGCATACATGAACACGGACATTTGTGAGCTTTTAGTATTTTCCGTTGAACAGTCAATTCCGTACAACTGTGTTGCTGGAGATTACGGTCACCACTTTATCCATGTTTTTATCGATCAGGTATACAGAGGTACTTCAGTTCACTTGTGACACAAACTTATTGATCACACATAAGTCTTTAAAGAAAACTGTCAGTGAAAACATTTTTATTCTGCAGTTAGAGAGTCGGAATGGACGATCACCAGTTCGTAACCACGTTTCTAACCCTCATACACAAGAGTATAAATCATTACGTCAGTTACTGCTTCATGGTTTTGTGGTGTCTAAAGTATGCCTTAACAAGAATGTGTGTCACTCGTGACAAAGTTGTGTCACTCGCACGTTATGGGTGATGACGAATGTGACGTTAAAAGCACATAGACTAAGGTTTATGTGCCGTAAAGCGGACGAATGCGAAAGAATCGACTGAGCGAAATGTTTTGACTCTGAGAAAAAAATATGATGAGACGAACTGAATAAGTGTAAAGAAGAGGGTGAGTCATGTTATCAGATGCAGATCGATTTCGGCGGAATCAACGGAGTTAGGAGTCATCCTTCAAATTACGAGGTTAGCAATTTCGAGGGGAATGTAAAAGAGTGCACAACTGACGGCACTGTATCACTGACTCCTGGCATTTAGAAATGGGAATACCAACTAAACTTCCTCCTTGGTAATGGTTGTTGTAAAGTGCTTAATGGAAGCGGAGTACTATATTTTCCCGTAAGTGTTACCGATGCCCTCTGACTTGAAGTCTACTTATCAGCCTATGCATATCGAACAGTGTACTACCATCCGAGTATTAACTCTGAGTTGTGTGAAAAACCGCCTCGTTTCATCAGACATCTCATATACTACAAAACATGGTAACATGTGAAGTGTATCGAGAAGCTAGCTCCTTGCTGTTTGGTTCGTACACGCAGGTTTTCCTGCCTTATACTAAAGCAATTCAGAAATCGTAATGGGAAAACGGTCAGTCTGCAAACAGACTTGGTTTATTGAGTAAATAAACGGACATCAATGCAACAATTAAAAGCGCTGGAGAGGTGGACATGAAAAAGCCTCTAGCACAACCGCACGATAGCTGCCAAAGAGGACTTACGTCGACGGAAACGCCAGCTGACCTTCGGAATTCAAACAAGCGTCGGGCCGGTTGGGTGATGTTCCCAACCACAATGGATAAAACACTGCTGCTCTACAGAATGTAACCTGTAGAAGATGGCCCGGACTCGTTATACAGTCATGATTAAAGCTGCGGTACCCTCATCAACACACAAACTTTGATGTTAGTGGTTTGTAGTAAATTTATATTAACAAGGTAATGTAAACAGATACGGTGGTACTAGTAAATCAATTCTCACGTTGTAGTGAGTTTAAAGTTTTGGGGACATCGAAGGTGATGTCGTTACAAGTGCGTCGATTATCCGATACACGCTGACTTGCCACCTATAAACTTCCACATTTTTCCATGTGGTATATATGTGGTTAGAACGTCGAGTGATGAGGGAGTATTATTCCACATTCCGCTCGGGTTAGAGTAACAGCTGACTGCGCTTGAGCCAAATTCTAAGTGAGTTTTTGAAATCGTGTGAGTCAGCAGAAATGGACAGGACGTCAGTCAAAGCTTACAGCACCGGTTTTGAAAAGCCGTACTATAACACGCATTTCTGTGGTGATCGCAGGCTGCCGAATAGTAGTTCGTAAACGACAACATGTCCTGGTCTAGTGTCCGTCGGCTGGAATGATATGAGTACAACCAGTCAGGAGTGCTCAGATTACCATGTTGCCAGTGGTCTGACAACTGGCAAACAGGCGGGTGCGGCACGATTCAAGGGCCAGCAGAACGCTGGGTGTCAAGCACTTGTCTGTCCCACATTTTCTAACCAAATGATTTACGTATTGTCACATATAAAAGTGTACCAATTGTATTACCTATAAAATCTAAAGGAAAAAGTTAGAATACGAGAACTGGTAGATGCAAGCATTTCGAATTGACTCATCATTATCAAATTTACAACAACATGCACTGTTTTTTTAGACGAAACAATTCGGGGAGTTGATAATCTGTGAGCGGGTTAAGATGGGTTACAAAGTTCAGGGAAGGGTCAGGTTCACGAACAGCTGTTTCTGAACACACAGAGCTGGCTTGAGGCGATTGATTGCGACCGCTTCAGCAAACCTTTGAAATCTTGAATTGGAACAACGTAACAGGATTCTGAATGCACAAGTTAGATCGATGGCGTGACCAGCAGTCAAAACGTGTCTGGCGACTGATGGGATTCGCTGTTTATGTGTTTCAACAACATTGCTGGTCGCCGATGACACGGAATTTTGCACCCATTTAGGGAAGTGTACCTTCACTCTGGGAATCAGGCATCTTTCGGTTCTGCTTATGTAACTTTCTCCGCAGTTACATGTAAACTGGTCAACGCAAAGCGATGTGGCACCGATAGGCTGGTGTCCATTGATTGAAAGCACTGGTATCTTTTGGGTCCGAGAGAGTAAGTGGAATGCGAGGAAGTCGTAACTGTATCCACACTTCCAGATCTTCTGTTTTTACTGCGTCGAGTCAACCATTGGACCCAAGCTAGTTCATTACTTGCTATTAGCCTTGTGAGTTCGATTACTACAAAATTTTGTCGCCTCATGGTTAGCTGATGTTATGTCTGGACGTGATGGTCGAGTAATTTCCCATTAAGTGGGGATAAGAATGATATAAATAAGGTGCATAACGTGGTGTTTTTCTTAGTCCATCTAATAAGAGTATGTTAGACACGATGCTCAAACTGACTGACTTCACTCCCATTAAATTTGATGCAGGTATCCAACAAACAGTTATATCATTTAATGAAGTGCTCGTAAACGGAGAAACCACATTCCGGTGTGTTCGATTAAGTCAGTTAATCAATCGTCCATTGTAGTGAAACCACTTACGTGGATACAATATGAGTTATACAGAGAAGACAAGCTATTATTTGACTAGTCGTACAAAAATCATGTCCAAATTTGGCAGGAGGAACAAGTGGATACATCTGGATTCGCCGTATATGTAAACAATTGTAACCAAGCCCTACCCGTGACAAAACACATGATTCAACCCGGCTACGTAGTTAAAATCCATAAAACTTTGTGAACTTTTGAAATGACTGAAAACGCGTTCACCAGTTTTCTGAATCTCTGTCGTTCACATACAACGACTCTACCGGGTATCTGAAGACACTTTTTTATGGGACTGTGAAACTGTCCAACGTCTTTCTGTTCTGTTAGTTTATCGGATACTTATTAAGTGCATCCTACCCTGTAAATCATTTGAAAAAAAAAATAAGTTGAACATCACTCGTATTCGATCGGAGCTACCGCATTTGTGTAGAAATTCCAGTTAGTTCCTTTCGAAAGAAATCACTAGACTGGAATTTCGCTCTTGTCAAGGCTCTTAAGTAGCTCATATCTGGATTAGTTGGAAATACCAAACACTAGTCGCAAATGTACCTACCTCAGACAAAAAGCTAATTTCTTCCCCCGTAGTAATAATATAACCGATGAAATAACGAAATTATTATATATAAGATAATTGTTCGTGCAGTTAAGTAACAACAGCATAATATTCAGTTACTAACTGCAATCACTACACTGACCGCAATTTAATTGAAAGTTTGGATTGTCCTAGTGAAGACGATGATTCTTCTTCTGACGCTCAGAATTTCGCTTTTGTATCTGTTCAGTTGCACACACTTCGCCAGCAACGGAATTCAAATTTGAAACAGACTGGGAAATAGAAATTTTAACGTAACATGTTATATTCTTATTGTCGGGTGAATTATATACAGTTTGATTAGTATGTCCATAATGAATAGAACCATCGACCAAATCAAATGTTCAGCATATGCGACCGCCAAGGTTGTTCAATATCATTCCACTTGAAGTTCGAAGTTCGTCACCATGATGAAAAACAACTTCGGATGGTTCCAGACTAAGTATGTCGGTTTTTACAACACGTCGTTCAAATAGCTGTTTTAGACTTTGTCCCGCTGTAGTATGGGTTGCATTCTTGTGTTACATCAAGGAAATTAAGAACACCTTTTCGAGCACAGCAATAGTGGTTGCGCTAAGAGATGTTGTAGCGCCTTTCTAAGTATGTACAAAGTTTTCAACTGCTCCTTTTAATTGTGAATTTTTCAGTGCGGCCATCAAATGCCGATAATTCAACTGCCTGAAACAATCTTCTAATTTTTTCGTGGGAAAATGACCGTTTTTGTCGGCAAACAATGCAGAGAGAACTCATCGGCTAAACGTGCTCTGAAAAGTGGTAGTAGTGAAGTTGACGCATGGTAAAGCTGTGAAACACATTTCTGACCAACGCAAGTAGGATTCAAGTATGACGAAGGTATAATACTTTTTCAGAAATGAATCATAATAATCCACTAGTAATGCTGACATAATTCACGTGATGGTGACCCTGGAAACCCCTTGAATGTGATGGAATGACTATTGCGAATGCAAACGGCGTAATCACGTGCCGTTCGAGCAATGTCTGTAACAATCTGAGGTCACCAACATGTCAAACGTGTTAACGTTTTTTTCTGTTCCAAGGTGACCAGAATTCAAGTCCTCCAAAATTACCGAGCTACCTGTAGAAGGGATAGTAGTTCTGTCGTTACGGCAATCGTAACCTCAGAAATAATTCAAAGATTTTGCAACGAGCAAAGACTTTCGACAAGCTGTGTTTCGTAGTTGCATTCTATCCCTTACCTATGATCGAGATAACAGATAGAAAATACATTTTCGGCATCAGAAATAAGATTCGCTTGAGTTACTGCTAACGTCTGAGCTAAAAGACAGTCAGGATTACCAGTCTCTATACAGCAAATGTATCTACAGAGGTAGTCGGCATGTTGTATACACTTGAACAATCGATGTTGGATGTCGTTAGAGTATGCTGAGAGTGCAGTGCTTCACCGTAAAACCACAGCCGCTGAAAATTTGTCGGGCGACTTATTAGGGTGATAAATAATCGGATGCTTTCTGGTCAGTGACAATCATACAGTGTGGAACGAAGAGGTATTCGTGAGGACGAGTAACAACGAACGTTCCTTCATGAGTTCGAGCATAACCACTCTCCGCTGGACCAAGAAGTTCCGGAATACACAAACCTTGTCGTCCACTTTGCTCTATTGCACCACTTGTGCCG
Organism: Paragonimus skrjabini miyazakii; assembly: GCA_014338405.1. Classification (NCBI taxonomy): domain Eukaryota; kingdom Metazoa; phylum Platyhelminthes; class Trematoda; order Plagiorchiida; family Troglotrematidae; genus Paragonimus; species Paragonimus skrjabini miyazakii. The sequence goes on along the minus strand of JTDE01021942.1, from coordinate 88,629 downwards.
GTAGGGGACGCGTAAGTAATCACAGTAGAGGGAAACTTACGAGAAGATGGTCGTAGAATCCACTTGTGGCAAGAATGTTTAATAAACGACGGAGCATCAATTCACACAAAGCGTTTTGAGTATATGAACAGAAAATGAGGTTATTCTTGTAAGTAAAGTTTGAAATACAAAGGCATTACTATTGGAATGAACCCAAAAACGAACGCAACTCATCAGCTGTCTTTGGAGTAGAGGGGGTGGGGGTTAGATGTAAATGGAATTCGTTCCGGATCGGGCTGAAATCCGATGCCATCAACCAAATATCCTAGATAAGATTTTTGTTATTAAAAATAAACTTCGTGCGATCAACAGCAACAGTGCAAACACGAAGTCTTTCAAGTTACATAATAATTCTATCATCCTGACTAATTTTGACAGATCGATGTACAATAATGTCATCCCGATAAATAACAATACATTCAAGATTGACACAGTCTGTTTTTATCACGTCTTGAAACACCGATGAGGAAATAATCAATCCAAATGGTAGACAATTTTACTTGAAAAGTACAAACGGAGTGTTCATTGTAATAAGTAAGCTGGACGCACCATGGAGAAGAACATGCAGGTATGCACGCTTAAGATCAAGTTTCGGAAAGCACTCCGAACCAATAAAACGCTGAAGCATATCTCCCAGTTCCTCTGTCGTACAACTTCTGGGCTGTAAGCACACGTTTCAAGTAATGCGGTTGTCACCGCACACCCTCCGTGTTTGACCACCAGGCTTTAAAGGCGTTACAGTTAGAGTAGCTCATGTGGAGGATTCCACAGAAGTCAATATCCCCATTGCAAATAATTCAGACAATGTATTATAGACAGGATCACGGAGACCAAATGAAATTGTGCGACGTTCCACAAAAATGGATGTACCTGAGACAACAGGGCTAATTGACGTAAATCGCATATCATATCGCAAAATCAGTTCTGAAGTTCCAACCTCAAAATATCTAACGGATTACGCAAATTTTACATACACTTAGAATCAATAATAGATGGACCGGAATTGATATCATAAAATGGTATGTATAAGTGATGAACTATGTATCAGTGGGTGAAATTTCGCAATTGTTAAGACTAGGTAAAATAAGCCCAGTAAAATCTTTAACAAAAATGTCAGTGGGCTTCAAGACAACAGAAAGTTTAAGTCACTTCATGCAATCGGCTGTAATGAAAGACTTAACACTACCAGTGTCAACAATGGAAGAGTGTTCGAGACCACCGTTAACAGTGAATGTTCGTGTTGCACGGTTCGTAGGACCAACAGAATTAGTAGGATATACAATATGCTTACAAATATTACAATATATTTACAGTATATCGAAAATCAGATGACAGACTTGGATCAGTTAAGGAAGTGTGGACTAAGGACGTCTTCGAATTACGACAGTCGGCTTGACTGTAATCGATTTTAATACATGTTTGGCACTGGGAACTCCGGATCGAACACATAAGTCAGTTATTCTAATGTTGGACAGTGTTTGGATCCGAATGATTTGGTTCAAATGCCGCGTTTCTTTAGCAAGTTATTTCTTAGACTACTGCCGTCGTTGGTGTGCCTGCTTCTCAGCGCTGTTGGCATTATATAGAACAGCTCGTTCTTCGTTCACCTTAGCAAACTTGAATAATGCTTTATTCAGTAGTAATGGCTTTTGCTGAAGACCAAGGGTTATTATTCTTGAAATGAATTTATCCCCTAGGTGAACTTGTAATTCGTCGCTGAAATTAGACTTTGCAGCTTAAGTTTGAAGCTGAAGAATTACTATACGAATATCTTGCTTTTCTTTCCCTACTGAAATACGAAATTCTGTTCTTTCCACAGCTTCGAAGTTGACAGGTTGAACATGTTTAAGCACCAAGTGTTGCTAAGTAGCATACGAAAGTGAGGCATGGGGATCAGGAAACGCTAGATTTTTAATCAGAACGTATGCATCGTTGCCAATAACCAAAAAGAAATACCATGTTTTTTCTTTTTCATATCTTCATGCGTATAACATCTAATTTCAAAGCGTTCTAAGTATTCTTAAACATATCACGAGATTGAGTGAATATTCAGATTTTCCATTGTGCAAAAATCCATCATCAGAAATTCACTGACCACGACATCAGAAGTAGTGGTTTGAAATAATTGATAGCAATCGCAAACGTACTTAGCTTAAACCCAGGACTAGTTTCTCCACTGTACTGATAACACAACAACTGAACTGACGGACTTCTGATATAATCCGTAGTATGTATGGAATAAGTATTTGAACCATTGAATAACAATAACACAGTGTCCATTTACGAATCTCGGTCACTATAATGCTCTTTCAGCCTCCGGGATTAGAGTTCCGAACACGCCTTCGTAAGACAACTGTGTTCACCACTTGTTTACTATAAGCTAAACTTCACTTGTAGATGATTTTCAGCTTATGTAAATCCAATCCCCTTCTGCTTACCAGTACTTCTTATTCAGTTGTTTAAAATCAATTAACTTTTTATATCATACCAGAATGTATGAAATGCTGTTCGGTAGACCATCGCGACGTTCACGTCTTTTTGTTGTCATATTCACGTTCTCAAGTTGAACATCACCCACAATTGATCGCAGCTGTCGCATCCCCATAGACTTTCCAGTCGGCCTCTTTCGAAAAGAAGCACTAGACTCGAGTTTCGCTCTCATTAGAGCTCGTCAGTAGTGCATATCATCGCCACCGCCGGGACTTGAACCACGGACATGTTGTTCATGAGGCAACCGTGTTTACCACTGCGCCATTGACCTCACGTTAGGCACGACCGAATTATCATATGTGAACGCTCAACCACTTTCGCTTGTGAGTAATGATCAGGTTGCCCGATTGTCTCGAAATGGAGACACAGTTACTGTCTGTTAACTCCAATCGATAACCCCGCGATTAGGACTTCCTAGACAGGTCGAGATCTCCGATCTCATTAAACCTGCTAGGCGATATATTCACGTTCACCAAGGAACTTACTGTTTCAAACTTATTCTCATATACACTATACTGCTGACAGTTAAGTGATGTTTTGTTCTTCACCCACGAACTCCCTATAAATCGGGTCTTTATTAATAGACGTTCAAGGGTTAGCTCGTGGTGTCACAATATCTAATAGATGCTGTTTATCAACCTTCTCACTACTGAATCGGCTCAGACTTTTAAAATCCTATCCATTCAATACATGTCAGATACAATTCAGATAATAAGTTTTGACTAACAGGTTTAACACTGTGATACTGGCCACCAAATATGTTTGTGTCCAAACGTCTCACCTCGCGAATCTGATGGGCACTTACATTGGAAACTCTGGCATTTTATTCCATCCCGTTCAGTTCTTCCTCCCGTATGTAAAATTAACAACTATCCCCCATCCAACATAAATTTAGAGCTGTACGATCAGGTCTGTTTTGGTCTCCTTGACAAATCTGTGAATATGTAGAACAGGGTGTAAAAACACTTCTCTGAACAGAAACTTCCACTAACGACAAAATTCACATTCGTCTCCTCTAGACTGATGTTAATAAAGTTATTTTATAAGGCACAATATCCTACCTCCAATATTCACATTTACTATGTATTGAGCAGACAGGAATACAATTTCCCGTCAAACTTTATTCAACACGTACCTCTCTGGTCTATAGAATTCGATGAACGTTAGTCACTCAGTGAGTTACGACTTCTTTGACTATAACATTAGTAAAGACGATGGGTGTCCCTTAAACTAAATTTAGGCGTGAACACAGTTTTGTGAATTTGGAACACCTGAGCAATACGACTCGGTTTTGTCTTAAACTATAATAAAGTTCAATCTGATTATTAGCCCGGGAGACAAAATTCACACAACTATCAAGATGAAAATTAACTAAAAACTTCCAAGCACCCGCTAATAGTGGAACATTTCATACTTGTGCAAAATGACACAAATCTCCTGCCTTATCTTTTTAATGTCACAGCGGACAAAATATTTTATTGTACATGATCATTTGTATCGCAGTTTGGAAGGGTGCTAATATATGTAGGTCCTTCTGATTTTACAAGTTTACGAGCTTGTTATGAAAGAAGAAAGGTGCTCGCTTATATGCCATTGACTATGAGTCAGTCGAAAAGCGAACAATGCTGGATGATTTGTAGATGTTGTAGAAAAATGAACAGAGATTAGAAATGGGAATACTGAAAGGTGAATAGCTCGCGACATTGTGAGTATTGAACATTGAAGCACCATCCTGACAGTAGTGGTGGTGGTTTGTGGAGTCGGTTAGCAAGAAGAACAAAAAACTTGTTGCCCAAGTTCTCCTTCGCAACTGTGATGATCTATACCTTTTTCCATACTGGTTTCTCTTTTAGGCACAAGAATGTATCTTTCATGCAAAGGCCTTTCGCTTTAGTGCAGTAGAATTTCTCCATTGAATTTTCAGTCTGTGGAAGTGGCTTATGATTGGTCTAATGGACTCATGTTTTGCGGCCTTTTTGATTGCGACTGCACGCATTGGCTGCTGCGCTAGGACAGTGTCCAAGGGAACACTTGATTTGTGAAGGCCGTCATGTGATCCAGTCGAAGTATAGAGTCCAGTCCAGAGGGGACAGAGAGCACAAGCCAATGACATATATCAAAACAACTTTCTCCCGTCACAAATTTGAACAGAGAAGTCAGAAACAGTTTTTCGCCCAATGTATTTGGATACATTACGCAACAAAAAATCGAAGACCTCTTCGGTTCGCGGAGGCGATAGCAATTAGGAAATGGAAGCCACCCCTCTGTGTGCAGAAAGACTTGTTCGTCAGTATGAGATTGCCCTGGTAGCGGATGTGTATGAATGTTTGTGTGTGGGTGTGTTTGCGTGGTTGTTGATTTTATTGTTTAGCTTCACAGTGCCCACTGAACTTTGCTGTATACAATCACCAACTGCAGTATGTACCTGATGAGATACAGCGAGATATACTCGAGAGATACATTGTGCAAAAACTGTTCCTGACTTCTCCGTGCAAATTTATATAGGTTTAATTAGGTTCAGTTGTAACCGCAATGTTGGAAATTATATTCCAACTTGAGTAGATCAGTTTACATAAAAAAGACAATCCAAGTGAAATCAGTGTAGCACTTAGGGAGGGTAACCCACACATTCACATGCAACTCTAGTGAGGGCAAATTAAAAACCCACAGTCTGAGCTCATTGTTTGTGATTTCTATTCTCTGACACATATGAGGTGGGTGAGCCCCAGATAAATGCAAACACTTAGCAACAGCTCCATAAATTTACCGTTTAACTGCTCTCTTAATGGGCAAACTCTAACTAGAAATAAGTTCGGTCCACAAAAAAGACTGTTCATTGCATACCGTCGTCTAAGAATATCACCTTTCAAAGGTACATGTTCGACAAGTTTTACTAAGGTTCTCATAGGGGGACCTGGTATGTGGAGGCTTTGAAACAAAGGATGGTGTCATCAATGCAATAGAATGATGAGCTAACATACTGCTGCCAGCAGCATCGGATAGGGGACTTTCTGGTTGTTATCTTACTCCCTCAGTGCGCTTCCTGTTAACATTTTCGATGTATCAAATTGTCAGGTGTGGTGGGGACAATAAATCTGCAGGTTTTTTAAAATTAGGGTGGATTACGGAGCTGGACGTAGTGCTGAACACTAAAGAACAGAGATTTAGTGTTACATTTTTGGCCATGACTGCACATCTTAAGCAAGCTTGTATTGTCTATCACTACAGTCCCTGCATTTTTCAGTAAGTGGTCAGTAACTATGATATCACCAAGATAGAATACACCACAAATATAACGGATATGCCAGACTTTGAACCTGCTAGCTTTAAACCACCAAGTATAATCCATGGACTACTAGTTAAAATCTTCCGGTTCTCCCTGTAGAATTCACTTTTTCTAGACTTGTTACAGTCTTATGGATTTTATATTATTAGCAGTAAGCAGAATAGGTGACTTTACAATGCTCTACTCTAATTAATCCGAATTCTTACACATTTTGAGGGTTGCTAACCTAAAGAATCATAAGTAAAACAGTTAGGTGAAGCTGATTTATAGGAATAATTGACGAAATCTTTGGCGACCAGGACATGTGACAAATGTTAAACAATTTCTTTGCAACCTCATGGTCGAGATGTTTTCCATAATGTGTTCTGAGATATTCCCTTGTTTAGTCATAGCAACATTAGACCATTGAGCGGAAAACATGAAGAACAAGACGGTTAGTATTTTTAGTTTTTCATTGCCAAACACTATGTGATGTAGAAAATCAAGTTGTGAGCCTTCAGACTTTGCTTCTGTGCAGGAGTGAGAGTACGTAAGGATGTTTTCGGTAAATAGAAGGTGAATACCGGAAACAAGATTGTTTGTTTAGTTTACACAAGATACTTCTTGCGTGATCTGTTATTTGCAGACTGCCTCACAAGTAGAAACATTCTATTCTTTCTAGTAAGATGAAAACGACATTGGCATGCAGGCTAACAACGTGATAGGCTGCCTAGCTTCATTCAGTCAGATCAGCTTTGATGACGTGACCTGACACACATAAAAGATGAGCATTAAAAGAAGAATAAACGGCTTCATTCAGTTACAAGTATGACTTTGTGTGACGTAAGCCAAAGAACAGGTGTACCCGAAACATGATCTATCACAAACATAACTACATTTATTGTCAGACACCTCATATTATAATATGACAGACATACGCACATGCATATATCTTTTATGAGCTGAGCAGTATCCACTGATAGTGAGGCCCGGGCTGAGGCTAAGATTGACTGTAACAAAAGGGTGGAGAGATCGACAAATAGACAAAAAGTACTGAATAGATAGGCTAACAACCACAGATAACTACAAATTCACGAAGAATGGCCGCAAGCCTACTATAGACCCCGGTTCACTATCATGTCCAAGAATGCTCTCAGCCAACGATCCAGATAAATACACACCCCAGCTTGATAGGTGACACCATCCAGCCTTGTTCACCAGACAGGCTAAAGTTCCCATAGTCCGTGACTGCAACATCACTTGGTGCCCTGCATTTTCTTTCAACCGGCAAAGCCATTGGCACCAAATAATGCGAAGATCGAGAGACACTATACCAGCATAGGCAGTCCGTGAACGACCAGCAAAGACGATGCATTTTTACAACTCGGTTGCCAGGGACGAACCTGGAGATCTGTCGTTAAGTTGTTAATGGCTGTTTGCTGTGCTCACTTAATCAGCCCGCCTGATACGGACTAATTAAAGAAGAACACGTTTATCAAATAGCGGTGGCTACATGTAACTTTCGTGCACATTAACTAGATTAGATCCACAAGATATAAACTAACCCCAGCACAGTTTTTTACTGTTTGTTTCGTTGACGACAACAGTTTTTTACGATGTCGCGAATGGCTATTCTCGAATGTATTACCAGTCTTCGCTATCCACATGATGTTGAAAGATGATGCTGTGACACAAGCTAAGTAGAGGAAAGGATTAAAAATCTCAGAAAACGCGTCCTCGACTCTATAGACGAGCCAGACCACTCAATATCGTGACGACACTTTACAATCTGAATGTGTAAGGTGAATCCTGTGAAGGGATAAAAAACAGAAAACATGTGAAGCAGCCGGGCTGAAGGTCACTGTTAGGTCAAAGATGTCCCGACTGATGATCGAGAAGAGATTTCAGTATGTCAACGTTTGTTACAAAATGAAGATATGGCCGGTACGCTGGCGACCGGATATGAAACACTCCTGATGTTCATATACTTGGTTCTCTCTGCTTTAGCACTAGACGTATTATAAAACTCGTGAGTGGTTTTGATGTCATGAGGACTTGACTAATATCCTCCTGATTAACATAGGATATTCACGAAAATTTGTGAAGAGAGAATAGACTGTTTATGGGCATATTTTCAACCTATCCTATGCTGAATGAGTAATGGGGAAGTTCGGTATAGCTAGACCGTGGTGCTGTATTATATCAAGAAGGGCAGACGCATCGTAACGGCAAAGTGGAACGACTGTGTAAGGTGATAGACCGCACAGTGTCAATATGCAATCATAAGCAGTCCAAAGATCAATTATCCAATCCAGAAAGACGTTGAAAAGTGCAAATTTATGCATGCACTAGTGTGCAGTGAATGGCGAATCATGTTAACATACCGGTCGCCGCATGTACATGTGCTGTCTGTGTGTGCACACTGAACAGTACACAACAATATAGAACAAAGGTATGACGCCAGTAGAGACTACAAAAACCACCACCGTAAACATCGAATAGCCCTGATGAAGGGGTCTGGATCCGGAGGTTTATTACATTTGATTAAGCTCACAGTCACGCTGGGTTCCGGTAGGGATTTTATGGGAATATCATACCAAAACGTTGCCGCGATTCTCCACAGCCAAGTCATTTGAAATGTTCCTCAAAGGACTCAGCTGGTCTGTGAAGTAGCCGGAGACTTGTGGGTCCTGTTTTTATACATAGTCCCACTGAGTTATCGGCGGACAGCACTACCACGGTTTGCGTACCCACCTGTTCGTTAATATAACAACGTCTTAGATTTCTCAGCAAGACAATACCGACGGTTCTCTCACAGCCTTCTTGTAAGCTTCCCGTTTTACCTTATGGTAACCACGATCGTGGTGAGAATCGGAGCAGAACATCTGCCGTTTGTTACTAAAGTTTGTCAGATCGACAGCGGTCCACTTCTGTTCTGTCTGCACGAATCCCAGGAAACAGATTCATTTGTAACATGCGCGGTCGTCCAGGTTTTGTCCACTGGACGTTTGGCATTGGCACTATTGTTGCCTCGACAGTCTGAATGTCATTACCGATTGCCAAACATTTCTAACAACCTCTTCGCTTGAGCACTTCATTTTTGTGCGGATGCTACCTGAACAAAGGCACAAAAAATGGCTTGATCTGAGTAAAGGCGATTACCTTAAAATGAACAGTAGTGGTAAAAGAAGCCCACCAACAACAGCCGGTGGCTGTATGATAAATGTCTACTTCTGTTTGAGTAGCATAGGGTGAGTTGCATATAGTGCATTGCAGTACTTTGTTCCGAAATATGAATATTGATTTTCGTAGTCCATGGGATGCGCGTTGTTAAAATGCCTGGTCAGTGTTGTCACTGTGTTGCGTCTGAAGGTCGAATCTCCTCATCCAAACAAGACAACCGAATTGTACTTTCGCACAATTAACACACAGCATTGTCTGCCTGTTTAGTACGTCCGAGAAAATGATACAGCAGAGAGCGACCGTCCGTCAAAGAGTAGTTATGTATTAAAAATAAACCACACTTTTTGTTTGTGTAGCACAAAGCCGACCATTTATTTGGAACAGGTAGCTGAAAACCTGCCATGCCTTAGAGCTCTGTTTGATTTCACCTCAGCTCATTAATGGGAGTCTGCGTCTTCGTCACTAAAAACCCTAAGGAAGAACACCTGATCAGCAGCGAGTTAGGATAGAAATTACGTGCTCTGGAGATATGGCACGTGTCTAGTTGCAAACTTGGTGAAGCACCTTGATAAGCATGTGGAGGTTAAAATCGTCATTGTGATTGCCAGCTGTCTATACCTTGAGAAGTTATAATTCAACATAAATGGGAGGACGCAAAAATGTTTGGACTGCTTTGTCGGAACAAGACTGACTCGGATATTAGTCGGCTGTTTGGCCTGAAAGACACTATCCGACGCCCTTGCTTCAACAGCCCAAACGACAAATCAACAGAATATAGGTTTTTTCGAAATCTGCTGAGTCTGTTTTATCCTTTCAGTCTGGCCAGTCCATTCCATTGGAGTGCAGTTTAAACATTTTTGTCTGACGGTGATCACCATTGTTCTCCGTGGATATACACAGAACAGCATAACAGACTCGGAAGTTGGTGAAGGTTTTCCAACCACGCTTAATAATACACCAGTTGCCATCAAGGACTATTGGGCGATCGGAAAGCTTTTCGTTTTGAGAGTACCTCATTTTGACGCCATCGTTCTTAACTGGATGGTAGCTGTCAACTCATGAGATTGCCATTCACCCCTTCCCATACGTCCAATAGTGGGACGCCATGATAAAGTAACTTTTGTTTCATCGTTTTTCTAATATACATATATATATATATATATATATACAAACACATTCATGGTCGACAAGGGTAAGCTAACTGTCAAATGTTCACAACATTTTTCTTCACGATGTGCTGATTAATTTGAGGTAGGTTCCAAACTTAAAGCTCCGACTTTACCTACGTGAACACATTGCATGCAAGTGGTTCAACAGAACTTTTGGCAGGAGAAATCGTTTTTATTCTACCTAAAGTCCATTTTCCCCAGCTTCACGTATCGTACAACTCATTCACGGTTATATCATTATTTATCCGTAGGACAAATGAGAACCATAAGAACTGGTCTGAAAATCATTTAGGTATGACAGAGTGTGCAGAAATACCCGGTATTTGTATAGAAATAAATTTGGCAGTGAACTCCAAAAACTACCTTCAATTTGGTTAGACCTATTGAATGGAATTAACATCTTAATGAATACAAAAACTGTTCCACTAAAAAATCGGATGGATTTTCTTTTGTTGTACACTGAAGACACTGGAGCGACATACAAGTCGGTTGAACAGTGTCATACCGACCAAACGCAGGGGGGTATCATCAAGGTGTTGTGGAGGTCGGTTGTCTGTTCCGAAGCTGTTGCCAAGCTGATACTGAATGTTTGCCTATAGACAAATGTTTTCATCTTTCTCCTTAGTTTGTTACCTACTTAGCGATTGTTTACTACTTCACTGTCGTATGGAAATTAAGAATCAGTCTGAACCACTGGGATATTGCTATCTATGATGATGACGAAGGGAAATTTCTGTCCCAACCCACGAAAGTGGAGTTATCAAGCACTATTACACAGAATGAAGAACAGGTCACATATGGAAACGTGTTATGGTCATATAGTGTGGTAAACCATGGAAAATTTCCACGGGTTTTAGCACTGCAATGAATATTTCTTTCTATTTCGTGAACTTGTGTGAAGTGTTGGTAATCCCCATTTCTGCAGAAGTTGAGTAGGGTGAGTATAAGGGAAAACAGTTCCGCGATCACCTGGTAAAATGCTACTATGTGCAAAAAATAGTTTTATAAATGTTCCAAGGAATCACACTTAGGTTTCAAGTTTGTAGCCAGTTGATAATGTAATGCATCCTACCCGTTATGAAGCTATTTCCAAGCAAATAAATCATATATTATTGAAATTGTATACATAAATTACAAAAGTAATCAAATAAGAAGACATGCAATATTTATAAAGTGAGCTTTAGTAGATGATTGTAATTTCCGGATCATGCAGGATGCTGATTGCACATATAGGAGGGATAATAGTGAGAATAATAATAATACAGATCAACCGTTGTACATTATAGGACTTAAGCAGAATCTACTGGCTATATGAAAAACGAAAAGAAAAGATATTTACAGGGGCTTGAGATCTCCCAATAGAAGACTGGTTTTGGGTATAGCCAGAGACACGACTGGTTTGCGCGGTGTTAAAAAGCAAACATGGAGTTGACTAAAACGGCACAGAGCCTGATTGTGTGTAGTCGGCAAAGACCGACATCCGTTCTCGTTTCAGTGGGCACGTACTACCAGTCGCAACGCTGGAATCATATCCAAAAGCCCGTTCCAGCGCGAACCATGGAGCGCGCCATCCCAACGAACGTCCAGTGCATGGGAATAACCGGGTGAGTACATAGTAGCAAAGACAGGCGAAGGCGAGTAAACTCCCAGCCACTAGGATAGAATAATAATTGCGCTTTTGTTGCTGCTTATATGTAACAGTAGTAATTGGGTTATTCTTGGTGGGAATTGCGCCTACGTTTTCCATGTCGGAATCGGAAGGATTTGTCTGATCCACTGAAAACTGTATGTCATCTGTCTTAACGTGTGAAATCTACAACATGAGGGAAAAATATGAACACTGTAGTTTATCACCGGAGATAAATTCACATGTCAGAAATCGAAATTAGTCATTGTGGGAGTAAATAATAACTTTAGACTTAGCATTGAATCTCATTAGCATAATAATGTTGTAGCTTGCTCCACTGAATGAATCGGAATTGACCAAGTGACTGAGTGTTTTCGGTTTGAACGTGATGACGGTAGATAATACAATAATGTATCGAATACGGTTGGTTATTTTATAAATTTCAACGGTGGTTTTTGTGGTGAACAAAGTCAAGTCTGCGGAAGGTATAGCAACGTCATATCATCAGCAGAAGAACTCATCTAATTGTTAGCCCATTTTTGAATGTATTATCAGCAATGGGATAACGAAATAGGCCAAATGAATGGTTGGTGATGGATTACAATTATTTCAAATTGAACATCATCCACATTTGATCGTAACCTTTACATTCAGGTATGCCTTTCAGCAAACACCAAACGAAAGGAAACACTAAATTCAAGTTTTGCTTCTAATAGAGCTCGACAGTAAAGCATATTTTTGTACACGCTGGAACTCGCATCCTTGCCTTCGTGCTTTTGAGACTAGCTTGTCAATACAAAGGCTAGTAACCTCACGTCAGACATTATCGAGTATTCGTATCCAAACGTTTAACCACAACATTATTGTGAGTAGTGTGTCGCTTTGCGGATCACTTCCGAAGAAGAAGAGACAGTGAAGCCCAGTTCATTCGAATTGGTAACCACGTGTTTAATATTTGTGGTAACGATGGATCTTAACAGGAGCAATAGTGGAATCTAGTGCTTCTTTTCGAAAATGTCACCTGAATGCGAAGACTGCGGTCAAATATTAGTGATGTTCAATTTAAACATTGAGGTTTTACTCAGGTAATTGACCCGTCCTATTATCAAATAGAAACAACTACTTGGGGGAGCAAAAGGGTTCGCACGAATCCTTTTTGCGCACACGGACGGGAATCATAATTTTGATTGTTCATACTATCCGCCGTTGTCACCAGCTGAAGCCTGAGTGGGTACGTTGAATTCTTTCCCGAGTTTGCTTAATGACTAGTGCCCTTCGAATGCAAAAGAGTTGCGGTGGGAATA